>PITA01014408.1:0-47983 GCA_004023965.1 Spilogale gracilis
GATTCTCTGATTTCCCTTTCTATTTTTTTGTTGTCAGTGTATAAGAATGCAACTGATTTCTGTGCATTGATTTTGTATCCTGCCACATTACCAAATTGTTGTATGAGTTCTGGTAGTTTGGGGGTAGAGTCTTTTGGGTTTTCCACATAGAGTATCATGTCATGTGCAAAGAGAGAGAGTTTGACTTCCTCTTTGCCAAGCTGGATACCTGTTATTTCTTTCTGTTAGCTGATTGCTGCTGCTAGGACTTCTTGTCATTTTATTTTTTAATTTATTTTTATTTAAATTCAATTAATTAACATAGAGTGTATTATTAGTTTCAGAAGTAGAGTTCAGTGATTCATCAGTCCATTTTACCACTTTAGCTACAGTATGTGTTGGTGTGGATCTGCTTCTGTTGGTTTTGTTGGGGTTTCCTTGTGGCTCCTGGATCTAGATATCTGTTTCCTTCTCTGATTAGGGAAGTTTTCAGCTATTATTTATTCAATAAATTTTCTGTACCTTTTTATCTCTTTTCTTCCAGGACTCCATCAAATGTCACTGAGTTCCTTAAGTCTATTCAGGTTCTGCATAAATCTTTTTTCTCTCTTTTGTTCAGCCTAATAATTTTTCATTACTCTGTCTTCTAGGTCATTAATTTGTTGCTCTGCTTCTTCTAGCTTGCTGTTTATTCCATGAGGTCTGTTTCTCTTTTTGTTTATTGAGCTCTTTATCTTTGCTATGTTATCCCTTATTTCTCTGTTAAGGGTCTCACTGATGCCTTCCACTCTTTTCTCAAGTCCAGTGAGTATCCTTTGGTTCATTGCTTTGACTTCTTCATCAGGTATGTTACTTATATTGGCTTCACTTAGATCTCAGGCTGTGGCCTTCTGCTGTTCTTTCTTTGGGATAAATTTCTCATCTGGCTAACTTCTGTGCCTATTTCTGTGTGTAAGGAAAGTGAGCTACTTCTCTCATTTTTCCGGGTAATGGCTTTATGAAGAAAATGTCCTATAGTGTCCTGCAGTGTGGTATCCCCATTTCCTAGGGCCCAGCTTTACTGGGAGTGTCTCCAATGTATGCTGTGTGTGATCTGCTATTTTGTCCTGACCATATTGCCCTTCAGGCCAGTATTCTACTGAGGTTCTTTTTGCCTGTTGTTGTCAGTTTTTGGTCCCTGGCCTGACTATGGCAAATTTTATCTAAATATGCTCTGTTCTGTTTGTGAAATGAGACCTTTCACTACTGGTACTTGAACTGAGGCTCTGCAAAACTCCTGGCTCTGGAGACTTCCTGTTGGCAGTGGTTTGGGCTGGTGTTCTGGGGAAAGGATGCCCACCTTGTTGGAACTGAGGTAAGCATGACTGGGAAGGAGCATGGTGGGGGACAGGTTTAGTATAAGCAAGATAGTTAGTAAGTGTTGACACTGCACTGTTTCCTGCAGGTGGCTCTGTGTTTATGCTGATGAGTGGGAACAAAAATGGTGCCTACCAGTTCCTTTGTTCCTGGAGGGGTCACTCTGAATGTTGCCACTCCTGAGGACATGCTCTAAGATGAGCAACTAAATTCCCAACTGTGTGTCTTAAGTGCTCTTCAGATAGTTGTTTCCATGGTGTACATCACAGGCTGTTTGCCCTCCCTTTTCTCTAAGAGGAGCCCTGATGTCCTCCTAGCTCTCTCAGAGACAAACATGCTAACCTTTAAAACTTTTGGTTGACAGAACTCATGAAATTTAGCCTCACTTTCCAAGCCCATTGCTATGGGGATTCATCTTCCCTTTGAACTCCCCTAGTGTGATAGTCTGTCTCTGGCCCTTCTCTGCAACCATGGCTCCCTCCCCACCACATTGGCAAAAATCCATTTCTCTCCTGAGTTATGATCTCTACATTTCCTACCTTCTTCTTTACCTTTAGTTGTGGAGTTCGTTCTGCTAGTCTTCAGGTTAATTTCTGGGATACCTCGGATAATTTGATGGTTATTTAGTTGTATTCATGGGATAAAGCAACCCTAGGGTTCTCCTCCTCCTCTTCCACCATCTTCTCCTCTGTATCTTCCTTTCTTGAAGGTGGCTATTTGATGATCCTGACCTTTCCAGCATTTTTAAAATTTTATTTATTTATTTGACAGAGGGAGAGAGCACAAGCAGAGGGAGTGTCAGGCAGAGGGTGAGGGAGAAGCATGTTCCCGGCTGAGTAAGAAACCCAATGCAAGGCTCAATCCCAGGACCCTGGGATCATGACCCAAGCTGAAGGAAGACACCCAACTGACTGAGCCACCCTAGGGCCACCTTTTCCAATTTTCTATATCCTATATGGAGCTAGAAATTCTTGATGTTCGTATTTTATTTGTTTAGGGTTTTGTTTGTAGTTACAGTGGGAATAGTAATCTTTTACTATTTCTATACAATGACTTAAAATCAAATGTCAGAATGATCTTCCTAAAATACAAATTGGATCATGACACTTCTTTGCATCATACGTTTCAGTGGCTTCCTATTGTATAGCAAATTTTAAAAAATAACAAAACACAAACTAATTCTCTCTCTCTCTCTCTCTCTCTCTCTCTCTCTCTCTGTTGCTAAGGTCCTAGCTTTTCAACTTCATCACATGTTATTATTCTTACTTTCTAACCCAATGACTGGCAAACTTTTTTTGTAAAACAACAGATATTTTAAACTTTTGGGTCATAGTATTTCTGTTACAATTATTCAACTATGCTATTATAACATCAAGCAGCTATGGACAATAAATAAATTAGCTTGGCTGTATTCCAAAAAAGTAATTTATATATGGACACTGATACTTGAATTTCATATATTTTACATATGACATGAAATATTTTTTTCTTTACGATTTTTTTCCTTCTAATAAATAAAAAATATACAAACCACTCTCTGGATGCCAGCCATACAAAAAAGATGCAGCAGGTCAGATTCAGCCCATGAGCTATAGTTTGCTGACCTCTATCTAGCCAGAATATTTTACCTACATTGCATAACAAGTACAACCCATTCCCTTTGTGGATGACTTCCTTCTCCTTGAGTTTGACTTTAAATGTGATCTTTTCACAGATTCTTTCTCTAGCCACCCTTTCTAAAGTAAATATGTCCCTCTCCCTTCTTTTACATTACATCCAATTATCCTTTCCCTTTAATATTCTTATCACAATGTATAATTATATGTTTATGTTTTCTTGGTATTGTCTGTCTCTTCCAACAGATTTTAAATTATATTTGGTCAAGGACAATGTCTGTTGAAATTTTATTCACCAGTGCTTAATACTTACTATTATTTAATAAGTATCCAATAAGTATCTGTTAAATGCACTACTCGGGTTCTTTCTGCCCTTTCAAGCTTTGATTGCTTATTTGAAGGGGTTGATCCAACTGTTTTAATTGTGGGTTTACTGAAGACACCTGGAAGGCTTATTGTGCTAAGCGGTGCCAAGTTGATGGCTCAAAGAGCATAGTCCATCTTCTCCCCCATTCCACACTGTGGACAACTTGATAGTAGGTCCCTGAGCTGTAAAATAGTGAGCATTTTTATGTAACAGATTCTGAATCTACAAAGCTCAAGCTTCTCCCTTGCATACATTGGCCTTGGCATGCCTAAGATAGCCTTTTAACTTCACTCTATGTCTAATATATGTTAGTACAGTATAAATAAGGGTTTTCTATTGAAATCTAGATGTAATCATACTCCACAAAAGGTCTATTTTTAAAAAACATGCTAGCTTATAATTGACTCTTAAAAAGATAATTTCACATACGTCCACATATATATGAAAATGTTCAGTATTCAAAGCAAATAGTAAAAATGTCCTCATTTTGTGCAGTTCTAGAATGCATAGATTGCACTTACCATGCTTTAGTTAAATAATACCAGTTCCCCCAAAACATACATTTCAAATTTCATTTACCATAGTACACAGACTGTCAATAATTGAATAACATACAAACTTTATTGTTAGCTCTTCAGTACATAAATTACTATACAAATAACAGATGTACATTATGGTTAATGACTAATCACATCATCTTTTTTTTCAGTCTTTGGTGATTGGTCACTGATCATATACTTAGCTTAAGTTCAGTGAACAAAGCATGTGTTTATTTTCCCTTTTTGTTTCTCACTTATAAACACACATGACATTTAACAAAAATGTATAATTAAAGAGTGGATTATCCAATAAAGATGAAAGTTCAAAAAGAAACTAAAAGTGATTTTAAAAACTAATATATATATTTTAACTCAGTAATAATTAACAATGTTATACTAGCTTCAGGCATACAATATAATGTGAAATAAGTCAGAGCAACACAAATACCATATAATTTCACCCTAAGTGGAATTTAAAAACAAATAAACAAACAAAGAAAAAGACAGACTTAAAAAAAAAAGAGCCAGACTCTTAAAAACAGAGAACAAACTGGTGATTGCCAGAAGAGAGGTGAGGGGATGGGTAAAATACATACAAGAGATTAAGAGTACACTTACCTTGATGAACATTGAATAATGTATACAATTACTGATTCATTAGATTTTACACCCAAAATTAACAACGCTGTGTGTTAATTATACTTCAATTTTTAAAAAAGACAGAGAGAGAAAGGGAACAGCTGCTGAGAAGAGACAATGCTGGTGAAGATGAGCCTGCCAAATAAGTGCATGAAACTGTTGCCATGTTTATCAAGAAGACCATCTTGAAAATCCCAATGATTGGGGAAGAGTTAATATGGCAGAGCAGTAGGAGGACCCTATGCTTTTCTCATCCTTCCAACCCAGCTAGATAAATATCAAATCATTCTGAACACCCAAGAAATCGATCTAAATGCTGAGAGAACAAACTGCAGAATTAGAGGGAGAAAAAAAGCCACATCATGGAAGGTAGGAGGTGGGGAGACCTGATTCTGGGTAGAAAGAACTGTAGATGCTGCAGAGGGGAGGAAGAAGCTTTGATCTTTGAGAGAGAGGAGAGAGAGGAGGGAGAGAGAGAGAAAGCAGCACACAACAAGGAATTGCAGAAGAGAAACACATCCCCAAAAAAATTAACTGGAAAAACTAGAGCAGCTGTTTGTCATGTTATTACACGTAGTGAATCTCCAAGTCTGAGGTTTTAGAAGTCCATGCCACCACCGAGTGGAGACCAACTGGCATAGCAGTGCACCTGTGGGAGTCACTTACTTGTGGAGCATAAAGACTAACATGGAGCACATTAGGTGAAGGAAAGGAAATGTGAACTGGGGTAAATCAGAGAGGGAGATGAAGCATGAGAGACTTTGGACTCTGAGAAACAAACAGGGTTTTGAAAGGGAGGAAAGTTGGGGAGATGGGTGAGCCTGGTGGTGGTTATTAAGGAGGACACATATTGCATGGAGCACTGGGTGTGGTGCATTGTAAAATGGTCGCCAGATACCCAAAATGGCTGTTGTGAGGCTAACTACGACATCTGACCCTAGGTGAGCCCAACAATATCAACATTTCCCAGAACGTGGAGCTGGAAAGTACCCAACTGGCCCTGGCAGATTACAAAGGTGTAAGAAATCACCCCCATCACACTATCTTGCATAGCCAGCTACTCCCACTTCTGTAAAAGAATAAACTTACTGCTATTGTTTTGCCATTGAATGGAGACATGTCCATCTAGATATGTTCTGTTCCTTTGGAGACATACCCACCAGGATATGTCTCATTTCTTTAAAAACCCAGACCACCTTAAGGTCAGGGCCCTGGCAGAGATTGGACTGTCTAGAGATGGTCGATGGTCACTGGCTAATAAACCTGTCATTGTTTAACCCTTAATGGTGTCAGCAGTGATTCACTGACCATGCCCTATAACAACATAAACAATGAATCTTGGAACACTGAAAAAATAAAATAAATTATTATTTTTTTTAAAAAGGCAGAGGCCCAGGAGTGGACAGCATGGTTTTAGGATCCCCTGGGTCACACTGGGAAAGAAATTTCCCCTTCTTGGAGTGCATTTGAGAAAGGTAGCACAGCCTCTCAGGGGACAAAAGAACTGGCAAGCACTCATTAGCATAGGAACAGAGACACCTGCTGAGGACATCAAACCTTGGTGCTAGCTTTTTAGGGCACTTTACCAAAAACTCCAAGCCCCAGCATGATAGTGCAACTGCTTCTCTAGGACTAACCCATACTCACCATAGCATGAGAAGACCCTTCCCCAGAGAATCAAAGCAGGTCCACGCCTCACAGGATCTCTAAAATTTGGAGTTTTGCTAACTGCTGCATGCCTGAGATAAAACGCAGGAATATGGTGCCACCCAGCAGGCAGTCAGCTAGGACACAGTCAGGGTAAAAGCAGGGATCTGACAGGAATCCAGGAACACAAAAAGGAGATTGTTCACTGTTCTGTGAGAGTTTCCTGAACACTGGCAGGTGTGAGTTCCCCACTTCAGGGACATGAGAGGGGGACATCGTCATTTTCCCCATGCTCAACAGCACTGACAGACTTCAGTAAGGAATCCAGCACTCTCCACTCTCGGTGGAAGCTGGAGCCACTTACACCAAGCCCCGCCCCCCTGCACCCTGCAGGTACATCTTTACCAGGGCAAGTTGGCCTAAGAATTAGGACAGCAGTCCCTTCCCAGAAGACCATATGAGGTGATAGTGAGAAGTGTGAGAAATAGAATTAGGACCACTATGCCTTATACCTCTAACAGCCACCTGTATTCTGTACACTCACTTGCTAGACCCTAAGAAAGTGGAAAAACACTAGCAGCCCTCCTATAGCCATCCTGTAACCACACGGTCTCTCTCTCTCTGCGCCTTCAGATCTGAGAACGAGAGATAACGGCCATCCCGCTCCAGGAATATGGCTATGTGACCACACCCGGAGCCCCCTACCCGACCATCTGGTGCCTTGCTGGGGGATTTTCTGGGGAGCCAAGGCCAGTCGTAAGGCGACCAGCAAACTAGGGAGAATATCAACCAATCATGTGCTTGTAATTGTAATAATTCCCCAACTTCTCTGTAACTTGTTTGTCCTTGCCTACGTTCTAAAAGTATGCTTGGGGCCTCTTAGCATCACCGGTAACGAGTGCGCAGAGGTCCGGGTTCAAACTCGCAAATAAACGACACTTGCTGTTTGGCTTTGACTGCAGACTCTGGTAGTGGTCTTTGGGGGCCCTTGGAATTTGGGCATTTCAGCTGGAGGCTCGTCCGGGATAGCCCCCCCAGACCCATCAGACGCCTAGTCAACGGGTCACTGAAAACCGATCAGTAAGTGAGCCGGCTCTGTCTCTGTATTGTCTGTCATGTTTTGGATCCATAATCTGAATCTGTTTTCTGAAGTTTGAATCTGAAACTGGCAAATGGTCCTGGCGGATGTGCTATAGGGCAGCCAGTGGGCCGATAGGAGACATCCTCCGGACCCCCGTCTGGGGCTGTTTACCCAGCCCATCTAATTAGCCACGGAGCGGCCTGTAATGCGCCTGGGAATTGTGTTTCTGTGTTCTGTGTTCCCTGCGCCTGCGAATTGTTTCCTAACCTGTTTCACTTTCAGATTCACCCTGGCTAGCGAAGGAGAATTCCTGCTCCTGCCATCGGAGGCTGAAACTCACCCGGTCCCCACCTCTAGCTCCCTGAAGGTTACTTTCCATCCCTTTGGGCTAGTAGACCGGGAGCATTCATCCCCAGCCTAGGCAGTTAAAGGGAGCCTGATCACCCCCCATTAGTCAAGGGCACCCAGGGGGGGTGTCCAACCTGTCTAAATGTGAGGAGTGCCTGAATGAGTGTGTGTGTCTGTACAGCTCCACCGCTTCGGCTACGGAGTTTGAGTGGGCTGCACCCTGAGTCTCATACAGCATAACGGTCATTTACCCCCATGGGGGTAACCTGGTCCAGGGTTTATACGGACAGACCTTAGCTAAGACACCCCGAAGTTCCCGTAAGGGACGCGAGCAGGACAGCACTTGAGAGTGCCCCACCCTTTTGTCTGCCACACCGTTCACAATGGGAGGGAAGCCCAGTAAACCCACTGTCCCAGATTGTGCACTTCTGGCCAGAGAGGCAACAGCACTCTGAGAGGTCAGGGGCTGCACTGCGGCCGTGGGGCCCACCGACTGGCGGGAAGATGCGCCTGGGGGCCCAGAGGCCAGTGGGAGCGAAATGGCCACGGCTGAGGTGAAGTGGGCCCTGCACGGGTGTCGGGAGCCCGTGCCACAGGCTCCTGGGGACCCGGCGGCTCCGCCCAGCATGAGCAGGAGGCTGGGGCGGGCGGCCCAACGGGGAAAACTAAATTCTGGTGTAACAGTTTACAATCAGTTACTCCTTTGTCTTCACTGGAGATTAAGGTTTCTAAAAAGTGCAAAATTCTGCTGACTGTAATTAAGGTTTCTAAAAAGTGCAAAATTCTGCTGACTGTAATAAGACTGATGGAAATAAGGATAACAACTCTGTATGTGGTAAAGTAGGAGATTAGTAAAAAAAAAATGAGAGTGCATTTTTGTTAAAGATAAAAGGTACTTTTGTCCTAAATGAGATGGTTTTAAAAAAAAAATGGTGTGGGACAAAATCCGAATGGAAAGGAAAATTGTAAAAAGGTTTGTGGAGGGAAAACTTTGGAATGGAATTTTAAATGTGGTCGGTATGGACCTAGATTGAAATGAATGGGTTTTAAAGTATAAGATTGATACTCTGCCTTCTCTTTGTTCAAAGGGCAAGGTTTTCTCCCATTGTTCATCTGCTCTTAATAAGAAAATGTAAACAGTTGCTTTCTCTCTGCCTGCCAGGAGAAACCAGTTTCTGTGATTTACATTTAATCCTATTTAGGCTTGTGCTCTAAAACTGTAATGTTTTACCATACTTCCCCGAGATTTAAATCATAAATGAAGTCTTCTTAATTTATTAGGCTTTTCATTTGGTTTACTAAGTAGCTTGGGAAGTACTGTTAAACAAATGAGAAGTTTTGGGTTACATTTAAATGAGTGCTATAACTATTCTGGAGGTAATGTATCCTACCTAAAGTTTTAGTGCACTAGTACAAGATCATCATTAAGTGTTCTGACTACTGAAATGTTGTGTGTCAGAATAAATAACAGCCACCTGTATTCTGTACACTCACTTGCTAGACCCTAAGAAAGTGGAAAAACACTAGCAGCCCTCCTATAGCCATCCTTCTCTCTCTCTCCGCGCCTTCAGATCTGAGAACGAGAGATAACGGCCATCCCGCTCCAGGAATGTGGCTATGTGACCACTCCCGGAGCCCCCCACCCGACCATCTGGCGCCTTGCTGGGGGATTTTCTGGGGGGCCAAGGCCAGTCGTAAGGCGACCAGCAAACTAGGGAGAATGTCAACCAATCGTGTGCTTGTAACTGTAAAAATTCCCCAACTTCTCTATAACTTGTTTGTCCTTGCCTATAAAAGCTGTGCTAAAAGTATGCTTGGGGCCTCTTAGTGTCACCGGTAACAAGTGTGCGGAGGTCAGGGTTCGAACTCGCAAATAAATGACACTTGTTTGGCTTTGACTCCGGACTCTGGTGGTCATCTTTGGGGAGCCTTGGAATTTGGGCATTTCAATGGCACACAACACTTCCACTCACATTTCAGTGGTTATAACAATCATCTGCATACATGTAAGTGCAAAGGAGGCTGGGAATTGTAGTCTAGCTGGGCAGCCACATGTCAAGCAAAAAGGGAAGATTGTATTTTTGCAGGCAACTAACAGTCTCTAGCAACTAAGCTTAGAAATAAGTGCTAAAAATGTTTAATACTATTTACCATGGGATGGGAGAAAGAAACTGATGTATTTGCTGATCTTGCTTTATGTATGAAATGGATTATCTCTCCTAGTGTGTTCTGAAGTTTAAGTCAAATTCAACAGATATTTGTTGAGCGTCACTTACAGGCAAGGCACTGTTGTTAGATTGGGTGTTTTTGT
This sequence comes from Spilogale gracilis, assembly GCA_004023965.1. Taxonomy (NCBI): domain Eukaryota; kingdom Metazoa; phylum Chordata; class Mammalia; order Carnivora; family Mephitidae; genus Spilogale; species Spilogale gracilis. The sequence continues at coordinate 9,884 of PITA01014408.1, forward strand.
ACCTGCACCCAATCTAACAACAGTGCCTTGCCCATAGGTGATGCTCAACAAATATCTGGAAGGGAAATCGGAGGGGGAGATGAACCATGAGAGGCTATAGACTCTGAGAAACAAACTGAGGGTTTTAAATGGGAAGTGGTGGGGGAACGGGTTAGCCTGGTGATGGGTATTAAGGTCATGGATTGCAATGGAGCACTGGGTGTTATACACAAACAGTGAATCACGGAACACTACATCAAAAACTAATGATGTACTGTATGGTGACTAACATAACATAATAAAAAAATGGATTGGAAGAGATTATGCTGAGTGAAATAAGCCAAGTAGAAAAAGTCAAGTATCACATGGTTTCACTTACTTATGGTGCATAAGGGGTAATATAGAAGACAGTAGGAGAAGGAAAGTAAATGGGAAGTAGGGTAATTCAGGGAGAGAAACGAAATATGAGAGACTTTGGACACAGAAACAAACTGAGGGACTTGGAGGGAGGGGTGGGGGATAGGAAAGCCTGGTGGTGGGTACTGAGGGCACACGTATTGCATGGAGCACTGGGTGTGGGGCATGGGCAATGAATCTTGGAACACTGAAAAAATAAAATAAATTTAAAGTTAAAAAAAAAACATAGTCCCTGTTTTGTCACATATTAAAGAATCAAAGACTCATTTCTAAATGGGATTTCAGACAATAGCTCCCAATAAGGTGAAATACAGTCTTGAGAAATAAGGCCTTCTTGTACCTTGGACATCACACTACATAGGAACTATGTAGCTCTACCTATATGCAAGGCTAGCTCTATAAAAGTGAGATTGTGGTGTTTCAGAGATATCAGGAAATGGACAGGCGGAACTTGGCAAGGTAAAAGCTGTAAACATTAAGGTGAGAAAGGATCAGAATACAGCAAGGGTTATAGAGGCAACTAAATGGCATTGATATCTGGTTAATCAGCCTATTAGATAAATGTGCATTCTCCTCCCCACCAAATTAACATGTTTTGGGCCTCTAGGATATAGGAGTCCTTGCTTGTTAAGGGTCCTTCTGTGGCCTGCTATCCTAAAGCCTGCCACTTCTGTAACTTTCCTTAGAGGTTTATTTCCTCGAACACTGGCCATTCCTCCAACATGCCTTATCCCAAAGATGGGCAGGTAAAACAAACAAACAAACAAACACAATCAATCAAAAAATAACGTGATGGAGCAAAAAGTGCTCAAGGATTGGCTTTGAAAGAGGGAACTGAGCACTGTTTCTGGCTTAATTAAGAATGGCATAAAATGGGACAACTGGCTGACTTAGCATAATCATGATATTGACTGGAAGCATAGTCATGATATTGACTATTTCTTATTTCCACATGGTAGATTTCTTCACTGCTTAATCTAGGAGCTCTTTGTAGATCATCCAGACTGTCATCCACTGCACTCTCCTTAGCAATGTAGGGAAAGAACAAGAAATAGAAGGAAAGAGTGCCTGTGTGGCTCAGTGGGTTAAAGCCTTTGCCTTCAGCTCAGGGTCCTGATCGAGGCCTGCATCAGGCTCTCTGCTCAGCAGGGAGCCTGCTTTCTCCGTTCTCTCTGCCTACTTGTGATCTCTGTTGTAAAATAAATACATAAAATTTAAAAAAAATAGAATAATAAAGAGACTTCTGATTCCAAATTAGATAGAAGGGAAGTCATGGTTAGGGCTTCGCTTTGACTTTTTCTTAGTCTTTCCAGAATAGCTAACGTTATGACTAGTGTACCTTTGGGTACTGGTAGTCAACCTAATGCCTAGTGGGGCTGTTGTTACTATAGCTATTTTCTGTGAACAATGTAGAATTCCAGCACTCTCTTTTGCTGAAAATCGCAAGATTTACTATTTATCCTGAGTTCTCTCAAAAGTCAACTCACCATCTATCATAATCAGTGGTAATTTTTATTTGGCAATAGTTCAATTAAGTCCTTTCTTTCATGTCCTGTTTCTCAACCATTAGGTGCCCATGGCGAGAGCCCTTGTCTTAATGGGGATTTGCAGTTCTAATCCAAAAATAATGCGAGTTTCTGTATCAAGAAATAGGTAGTAGCTTCTAAGGAAGGTCTCTGCCATCAGTGTGCAGTTGAGCCAATATTAGTCAGTGGCAGCTATATTCTTTATTCTCTCCCATTTGAAGGAAAAAGCTTAGTAAGCAAGATAGTTAAAAACCACTTCTATATCATTCACCATATCTTGGAGTTCAAGAGTAACTTAATTGTCAGCTAAGCCTTATTCTTTCCAATTTTTTTCCTAATTCAAGCAGGGTGACATTGAGAAGATGGATTTGGGATAATAAAATGGTTTCATCCAAGGTACTCTGACAACCTCTCATGGTCTTCTCTCATGGTCTTACTACCTCCCTGCAGACTAATATTTCAACTACCATCCTATGTCCAAACACCAGATATCACTGGTTGGTTATTAAGCCAGAGAAGCCCTCCAGTTCTTCAGGCAGTTGCACCTGAGAGTACTCTAACACAATGACTGGATTCTCACCATGAGCAAGTCCAAGTAAGGTTTTTTCAGACTGTTCTCAGTTCAAATCTTGCTTACCCCCAAGCACTTTTTGTCCTGTTTTGTAGTGATATAGTAACAGTCAAAAAAATGGCTATATAAAGGGAGGTAACAATGAGAAAGTGGAGGGAAGAAGGAAAATTTGATTGTTTCAGCTGCCTAGTAGTAATTGAAGAAAAATGGTTTTTTGCTTGCGTCAGACCCTACCTCTTTCTGAGCTAGATGAGGTATAGGCAGGGACCAGAAAAGGTGGTGGACCGAACATTTGTCTTTCTCCAAGCTGTTCAGACTGCTTTTAGACACCAAATTTGAACCACAACCACCGCCCCCCCCCCCCAAGCAGGGCAGGAGGCATCATTTGAAGGATCCTCTAGTGTCTCAAAGATCAAAGTTTATAATCATTTTCTAGGGGATCTTTAATCATCCATTTTTGTCCATGTCTTCAGGGTTAGAAATTTGTATCAATGACAGAAAGAGTTCCTTCATGGTCCCTTGACTGTCAATTCTAGGTTCAATCCTATTCGGAGACTGGAAGATTCATCTGAACTAGAGGTGCCTCATTCTCATGGTAATTTGAAGGTCACTGCATGTCTTTTACAATTGGTCTGTAACAAGATTTGCTAGGCAGACTCCTGCATCTGCTTTGAGTTGAGGTAAAACCTGAATCACAAATACTCCGAGTTTCAAATCCTGTCCTTTATAGACTCATATTTTTCACAATCCCCTTACTTGAATAGTATCTGCCCCCTTGGAGAAACGTTTTTACATACAGTAAAAATGGCAAGTTCTCCCTTACAGGTCCAAGAGGGTCATGCGCATTAAAATAGCTGTAAGATAATGGGCAAACTGTGGTTTCTTAGAGGCTTTTTGGCCCATTCTTTGGAAAATTCTCGCCATGTCCTTCAACCCCCAGTCACAGTTAAGAATTCATTTATAATGAATCTGGGTGAATTATCAAAAACTGGTCATCCCATTTCAACTGTTTGGTTAAATTATATATAGCATTCGTTTGCTTACTATGTGACAAACACTGTTGTACTTATATGCATCTTCAAATTTAAAACTGACTACGTTCTATGAGATAGGTACTGTCATCATCTCAATCTTATTACTGAAGAAACAAAAGCAGAGATTTAATGACACCATAGTAAGTGGCAAAAGAAAAATATAAACTCAGGCAATGATTCCCAAGAATGCTGTGCAATTACTATAATCATGCCTTTGGGTAGTCTGTAAGATTTTCTCCATGAATATAATGACATAAAGTCCTCTGCTAAAGGTTAGTTATAATTATGGAGAGCTATTCCCAACTATAAGCTATTCAAAGTCCAAACACTTCTCCTAAAAATGTTTTCCTTCTCATAAGAGGCTATATGGAATATACAGTGAGAAAAGGACTAATTAAGCGATCTTAGATCTAGGTTCACCTCAGCTATGTTTATATTGTGACATTGAGCAAATCATATTCTCTGGACTTCAGGTGCCTGGTCTTTATTATATGCATTTATATACACAATTCTAATTACTCTGAGAATTACATCGCTAACACCCTCCTGCACAAAATCCAATGGAATTTAATTGGAGTGAGGGGAAAACCACACTATGAAGATGAGTCTGTCTGCAGTCACAAAAGAGCAGTTTCTTAACCTCCAGCATTATTGCCAAACGTCCCATGGGAGTGGGAGGATACAGTAGCACACCATCATAAATGGATTCCACATCTCTATTTCTAGTCTCAAAACACAGATGGCATTCCAGGGACATTTTCAGAATCATTGACTGTTTAAAAAAATTCTGAAAGGAAAAGGGGATGGGATTTACTCTAGGTCTGGGGAGATAGCTCTAATTGTTTCTTGTCTATTAAAATGTGAGGCCCTCAAAACCCATCCTACCATTAACATTCCTCTTCCATTTATTTTTCTTCCAGAAAAAAATGTTTTTTCATTCTATCTGCAAATTCTGTTTCCTCATCACTGAGTTTCCCAAAGAAATGACAGGTTCTACTTAAGTAGTTAGCTATCTGCAAGTCTGCTCAAATCCAACTTCTATCCTACCCTACCCTATATTCCCCTATTACTTTGATCTTTCCTTGTGCATTCAATTGACGAGAACTTTCAACACTCTGGCACTCTAGAGAAGTTATTATTTTGATCCAGTGTACACATGGAAAAGAAAACAGATTGGGTATATGGAACATCACCATTAGGAATCTCAGTATTAGGAGAAACACTGTGGTAAACCAAAGAACTTATGGCAAGAAAAACCCCTGAACAATTACCTCTATTACTAAAAGTCAATCTACAGAATGGGAGAAGATATTTGTAAATGTCCTACATGATAAAGGACTAGTATCCAAAATCTATAAAGAACTTATCAAACACAATACCCCCGCAAAAAAAAAAAAAAAAAAAAAAAAAAAAAAAAAAAAAAAAAAAAAAAAAAAAAAAAAAAAAAAAAAAAAAAAAAAAAAGGAAAAAACAGTCAAGAAATGGGCAGAAGACTTTCATGTCTCCAAAGAAGATACCCAAAGGGCCAACAGACACGTGAAAAAATGTTCAGCATCACTCATCAGGAAAAAACAAATCAAAACCACCATAAGATACCACCTCACACAGGTTGGTATGGCTAAAATGAAAAACTCAGTAACAGATGATGACACGGGTGCAGAGAAAGGGGAACCCTCTTACACTATCAGTGGGAATGCGAACTGGTGCAGCCACTCTGGATATCGGTACGAAGGTTCCTCAAAAAGTTAAAAATAGGGGCACCTGGGTGGCTCAGTTGTTGGGCATCTGCCTTCAGCTCATGATCCCAGAGTTCCGGGATCGAGCCCCACATTGGGCTCCCTGCTCGGCGGGAAGCCTGCTTATCCCTCTCTCACTCCCCCTGCTGTGTTCCCTCTCTAGCTGTGTTTCTCTGTCAAATAAATAAAATCTTTAAAAAAAAAAAGTTAAAAATAGAACTCCCCTATGACCCAATTGTACTATTAGGTATTTATCCAAAGAACACAGTGAGTCAAAGGGGCACATCCACTCCAATGTTTATAGCAGCAATCTCCACAATAGCCAGAATATGGAAAGAGCCCAGACATCCAACCAAAGAATGGGTTATATACACATATGTGTGTATACACATATATGTGTGTACATATATGTGTGTGTACACTCAAATACAATGGACTATTATTCAGCCATCAAAAATGAAATCTTGCCATTTGCAATGATATGGATAGAACTAGAAAGTATGCTTAGTGAAATAAGTCTATCAGAGAAAGACAATTTTATGGTTTCACTCATGTCTAATTTAAGAAAACTGATGAACACAGGGGAAAGGAAGGAAAAAATAGATAAAAACAGAGGGGGGGGTGTATCGTTTAAGAGACTATAGGAAACAAACTCAGGGTTGGTGGAGGAGAGGTGGTGGTTGGGATAACGGGGTAATTGGGTGATTGGCATTAAGGGACAGCACATGATGTAATGAGCACTGAGTGTTATATGCAACACTAAATTCTACCTCTGAAACTAGTAATACAGTGTACGTTAATTAAATTGAATTTAAATAAATTTTTTTAAATTACCTTTATCCAAGATATGAAAGCAACCTAAGTACCCATCAACAGAAAAATGGGTAAAGAAGATATGGCGTATGTATACAATAGAATATTGTGCAGCAATAAAAATTCTGAGATCTTGCTATTTACAGACCTAGAAGGTGTTATTCAAGTGAAATAAACTGAAAAAGACAAAAACCATATGAATTCAGTGATGTGGAAACTAAAACAAAAACAAAATCAATGAATAAACAAAAAGCAGAACAAGACCTATAGACAACTGATAGTGGCCATAGAGTGGGAGAGTACAAGGATGGGAAAAATAGGTGAAAGGAAGTGGGAGATACAAGCTTCATTATGGAATAAGTAAATCAGAGGAGTAGGAAAGTTAATAACATTGTTATAGGGACACCTGGGTGGCTCAGTTGGTTAAGCGACTGCCTTCGGCTCAGGTCATGGTCCCGGAAACCCAGGATCCAGCCCCGCATTAGGCTCCCTGCTCAGCAGGAAGCCTGCTTCTCCCTCTTTCACTTGCCCTGCTTGTGTTGCCTCTCTCATTGTTTCTGTCAAATAAAATTTTAAAAAATTACATTGTTATAGCATTGTATGGTGATAGATGGTAGCTACACTTGTGAGCATAACATATAGAGAAGTTGAATCACTATGTTGTACACCTGAAACTAATGTAATACTGTGGGTCAACGATACTCATATTATTAAAAAAAGTCACCTTTATCACATCAAGGGAAGAAATATAGTTAGGAAATTAAAGGTATGGTTTTTAATTTAATTTCCCTGATAGCTAGTGATGACGAATATTTTGTCATGTGTCTGTTAGCCATTTGTATGTCTTATAGGGAGAAGTGCCTCTTAATGTCTCCTGCCCATTTTTTCATGTGATCATCTTTATTTTGGTCATTAAGTTTGAGTTCTTTCTAGATCTTGGTTATCAGCTCTTTGTAGTATCACTTGCAAATATCCTCTCCCATTCTGTGGATTGCCACTCTGTTTTGTTGACTGTTTCCTTTGCTATGCAGCTTTTTATTTTGATGAAGCCCCAAAAGTTCACTTTCGCTTTTGTTTCCTTTGCCTTTGGAGATGTGTCTCGAAAGAAGCTGCTGTGGCCGATGTCATAAAGGTTACCGCCTATGTTCTCCTCTAGGACTTTGATACATTCCTATCTCATGTTGAGGTCTTCCATCCATTTCAAGTTTATCTCTGTGTGTGGCATAAGAGAATGGTCGAGTTTCATTCTTCTATATGTAGCTGTCCAATTTTCCCAGCACCATTTATTGAAAAAGACAGTCTTTTTTCCATTGGATGTCTTTTCCTGCTTTGTCAATGGTTATTTGACCATAGAGTTGTGAAGGGAGGGGTTTGGGGTGGGTAAGCTTGGTGGTGTGTATTAAGGACACATATTGCATGGAACACTGGGTGTGGAGCATAAACAATGAGTCTTGGAACACTGAAAAAATAAGATAAGATATTCTTTAAAAAAGAAATTAAAGGTATGGGATCTGTTCATACGTTTCCCCATTTACCATATAACTGTCATGATGTTCCATCATTTGACATAATTCGTAAGAATCGTCTCAAGATTCTTCAATTGGTATTCCTGGCCCCCTTCAACTTTAAGTTGGACCTATAACTAGCAATTTTTATGCTTAATCATTGAGAACAGAATGGCTGGCTCAATTTTAGATCCAACTTAAATTATAAAATTTTCAATTTGAAGTGGTAGAAGGTTGCTGATGTCTACTATTCCCAGTAACACTACCTGAGGAAATAATCCCAGAAATAAATGAGGAAAACTTCTCATAATAAAGGCAAAAAAGTAACTGGTCAAGAGGCACAAGTTAATTTGTGGGTGTGGCTTTGGCCTGGAACAAAACATAACAAGAAGCACACAGTGATTGCCTCATCCTTATCCCATAGAAAATACAAAAGCTGGAAAACACTACCATTATGCCTTGACACTTTCGAAATATTTCTGCTCCTCCTTTAAAACTGCCACATCGGACCTTTCCTATTTCAGCAGAGGTTTTTCACTTCATCAGAGGACTGCAACTGAGGTTTTTAAGCACCAGTGGTATCATAAATCCAGAAGTCAGCAGAGCAAAATGACAAGGAGACTGTTTAAGTCAACCCATGAAGGAATCAGGACTGCCAACGGAGCCAGAGCCTCATTAGACAGCCAAAAACAACTTCAGTAAGAACTCTTTCTGAACATCTCTACTTTTCCCCCACCAACATATCCCTGTCCCACACACTTAGCCTTTCAGGAAAATGAAAATAAACAGCAGGGGCTGTCTAGATCCATTCCCTTTCAGAAGCAACACACCATGATAAGGCTCAATTTCATCACCAGACACCCTACTCATTTGTAACAAGGTTACAATGAATTATACAGACTTCAGTATCATAAACACATATACTGAAGTTACTTAGGCCATGACGACTTAAGACTTTCTTCAAAGATAGCATTTTGTCAGTTTCACTGTCAAAAACTCTTGTCTATAAGCACCACAAGGAGTCATATGCCTATGAAGTCACCAAGCCAATATTTGGGTATTTAGCCATTCAGAATTCTAGGAATACCAAAGATCCATTCACCTAGTCAGGATTCCTTATAATAATTTCCTGCCTGAATACACCCTACTTCCCATATCCTTACAAAGTTTTGTTATACCTTACTCCTATACCACCCCCATACCTCAATAGTTTTTTGCTTCTCACTTTATTTTTTTAGATTGTATTGATTTGACAGAGAGATAGATCACAAGTAGGCAGAGAGGCAGGCAGAGAGGAGGAAGCAGGCTCCCTGCCAAGCAGAGAGCCCGATGCGGGCCTTGATCCCCGGACCCTGAGATTATGACCTGAGCCAAAGGCAGAGGCTTAACCCACTGAGCCACCCAGGTGCCCTGTTTATTAGTTTATTTTTTCAGTGTTCCAAGATTCACTGTTTATGCCCCACACCCAGTGCTCCATGCAATACGTGCCCTCCTTCATACCCACCACCAGGCTCACCCATCCCCCCAACGTCCCTCCCTTCCAAGACCCTCAGTTTGTTTCTCAGAGTCCAAAGTCTCTCATGCTTCGTCTACCTCTCTGATACACCTCAGTTCACATTTCCTTTCCTTCTCCTGTCCTCGTTACTCCTTATGTTCCACAAGTAAGTGAAACCATACCGACACTTGACTTTCATCAAAATAAAAAGCTTCTGCATAGCAAAGGAAACAGTCAACAAAACAAAGAGGCAACCCACAGAATGGGAGAACATATTTGCAAATGACACTACAGGCTCATATCCAAGACCTATAAAGAACTCCTCAAACTCAACACCCAAAAAGATGACCACATCAAAAAATGGGCAGAGGAGATTAAGAGGCACTTCTCCATAGAAGACATATAAATGAAAAAAAAAAAGAGAAGAAGACATACAAATGGCTAACAGACACATGAAAAAATGTTCATCATTATTAGTCATCGGGAAATTCAAATCAAACCCACATTGAGATACCACCTTACACAAGTTAGAATAGCCAAAATTAACAGGACAGGAAACAAGTGTTGGAGAGGCTGTGGAGAAAGAGGAACCCTCTTACACTGTTGGTGGGAATGCAAGTTGGTGCAGCCACCTTGAAAAACAGTGTGGAGATTCCTTAAAAAATTAAAAACAGAACTACCGTATGACCCTGCAATTTTTTCTTTTTTAAAATATTTTACTCATTTTAAAAGATCTTACTCATTTCACAGAGAGATATGCGGGAGAGGGGACACAAGTAGGGGGAGTACAAGAGAGAGAAGCAGTCTTCCTGCTAAGCAGAGAGCCCAATGAGGACCCCAGGCTCATGACCTGAGCCAAAGGCAGACGCTTCACAACTGAGCCACCCAGTCACCCTGCTTTTCACCTTTTTCTATTGGGTTTGTACGTCTCAGTATCCCTGGCCAAAACAACTGAAGGAATAAAGAAATGAGACCTCAAACCTCGATGGTGGGTTATTAAGGCAGTTAAAAAGAGAGAAGAGATTACTCATGTACCTACACTGAAGTAGAACTTGTAACATCAAAATACAAAACTTTTAAAACAGTACATTTTATTTGACATTAGACAACATTTCCCAATTTATCTCAGTTGTGACATGTAGATGGCTTTAGACTGTTTTTGTGGTCACCCATGTTGAGCAAGGTTTTTCAATCTTTGTAACACACAAAACTCAAGGATTCTGCATTTCACATCAGTTCTCAAGTCCAAGTGTATCTTCCCATTTATCCGAGTATTTGGCATACATTCCCTTTTAGGTAGAAAGGTAGAGATGAAGTCATTTTCTTTAAAAACTGATTTGTTCACAATTTCATTTATGCCATAAAAACCAGATGACAGCATGTTCTTATTCTTATCAGTAGCAGTAGTCTTAGGATGACAGAAACTGTGAAAGGAAGGCTTTTAGTTACTTTCTCCTTTCCAATTTCCAATAATGTAAACCCCGACCCCAACCTGAAAATAGGAGTGTTACAGAATCCAGTTGATACCACATTTTTAAAGCCAAACATCAGTATTTAGTTGATAAACATTAAGTCCAATATTGTCTCTCAAAAACTTATAGAAATGAGTGGGGCTATTGTGTCCTCATTTCAACAGTAAGTAACCAGGTATTGGAATTGCACTAAATTTAAAAAAAAAAAAAAAAAAAAAGCAATCTCCTAGTTAGATTTGGTGGTAGTAATGCTCTTTAAAACTAATCCAAAACTTAAGCGCACTGCCCTTAGAAACTGGTTTGACCTTTTCTTTCACTCTTCCTCCTAATCCCACCCTCTGTGAGTGATTTAAAAATAGAAAAGGTCAAGCCCAGTTGGGCACTAGATTGAGGGTGTTTTTTTTTTTACCTCCAGTTTTTGCCAATTACTTCCAATTTCTATTATTTTTAAATTTAAACGTGGTAAAATTAAGCTATTTTTACTCACTGACATAATTCCACTGTAAGAGATCCCTTCTTGAACATGTTTTGATGATGAGATTTCTAAAGGTTAAGTTCCAAAGCTGTTGTAAAAGAGAAATCATGTCTCTCCCATTATGTAATGTACCATCTGAAAATTGTTCTTCAAAGACATCTATTTAGGCAGTATATATTTATCATAGATAAATATATCAGCAGATATATTTATAAATTTATCAGCAGATAAAACTGATAGATGAATTTCAAAACCAACTGTGGCCCGAGCATGAGTGTTTCCCCAAGGCTGGTACCAATGAGACTGGTGTTTGGGAATTAGTTGTTTGTCATCCCTCCTTCTACCTAACAGTGGTCACAATCATTTCTCCTGAGAGATGGGCCAGGAAAAATAAAGTGTCTACTACAAGGAAAGTTCCTCACACTTAAACAGCTAGCTTAATAGAAAACCCTGCTTATTGTAGTGGCCAAATGGTAGAAGAAATACAGAACAGGAATTAAAAACCACAACATTATTAAGGAACTAAGCCATTCCCCTAAATAGAAAAGAGGCCAAAAGGAAAATTTTAAAAGTCCTCTAGGAAAGCATTCATTTTTTTCATATCTCTGGGGCAAACGGGAAACATAGCAAAAAAACCTTACATATAATAGGCACTCAAACATATTTGTTGAATGCATAAACGAAAAAAATGAACAATAACTTCTTATACTCTAGTCTCCAAGGTAATAAAAAATCAAGTTTCTTTCAGTCATGATCTTTTTTGTTTTCTGTCTAGCAGTTAACAGAATACCTTGAAACAGACACTTCCTTATTTAAGGAAGAATTTCATTCCATTTTTTTGTTTTGTTTTATTGTATCTCCAAGATAAACCAAATGCATTTTATATCAGATCTGCTCCAATTAATCTCACCTCCAATGTTAGTATGAATGAATAGAAAGTCCTCTCTTACTCCCACTCTACAAAACATGCCAAAGAGAAAGAGTGGCCATTTGTTCTCAGTGTCTTAATATCACAGCTGCTTAATAACACTTTTTTATGTAATAAAAGAACTGCAGTCTCTTATTAAATTTATTCTTGTGTTTCTACCACAGAGATTAAATTACATTTTGGTGTAAGATTTTTAAAATACATTTTGGTCTAGGACTTTTAAATTTCTTAATTTTCAGCATTTGAGAACAGTACTTTATTCAGCGTAAATAAATTTTTACAAAATAAGGAAAATGTAAAAAAAAAAAAATCTATTGCTCAACTGGCTTCCTGATTCTAAACCATGTTAATGAGCAAATGTTTTTAGAACCAGTTATTTCATCTTAATTCTCATCTTAAATCAGTCACCTATAATAAAAACAGAATATTAAAATAATGAATTAAAAGACAAGCCCTAAGCACCATTGTAGCAGTCTTCTGGCTTCAAACTAAGTGAATGAGCAAGTGACATTGGGACTTTCTAGAACTAGGAATAATGTCTTCACTTAATACTAAAAGAACCATGCCTTATTTTTCTATATTTTTAAATCTCCAAGGCACGTCAGTGTGCATTTGCAGGACTAGACCCACTCACCTAATTTATCTAGCATATACATTCCAGAAAACAGGCACTCAAATATTTGCTCAAAACTTAGTACTTTCTTATCTTCACCTATAATCTGTATTCTAATGCCCTTTATACTTGGCCCATTTCACTTCTCTTAGGACCTAGAATGATAATTCCACATGAAAGATGCTCTATCAAATGAATCTAAAAGCAAAGCCATTTAAGATTACTTCTGATCCATTTATTTTTACTCCTTTAATGCCTCAAGCCAGGCCAGGGTGGATCAAATTCATCTCCACCTTCAGTATTCAGCATTTTAAAGGCTGACAGAGAATTGTAACATTTTACTTCTTAAAAATATTTTCCATCTCTTCAGCCACGCCAGGGAGGACGTACACCTCTGATTCAAATTTTACCTTTCCACAGAGGTCAGCATTTAGCATACTTCCTGGCACAATTCCATTTTCCCCATGTTCTTCTTAAATAACCTTTACAGTGCTTATGTAACTTCTAGTCTGGATATCCCACTTATTTCCTTATTTCCTTTAATGAACACTCCATAAGGATAAAATCATTTTCATATCCTAGGGTATGCACAGTTCAGAGCCTCATAGAAAGTAACCAGTAATCATTCACTAAGCCAGGTTATTTCCTTATATCTACATTGAACAGTAGGCTCCGTAAATTTGCACACATCTCTGATAATGAATTTTTGCATCCCCACTTACTATCTCTGGGGATAAAAGAGAATGAACAATGTTCACTCATCTGATACTGTTTTTATATGTACAGCAGTATAAAACTTATAAATTGATTTTATACATTATCTGCTGCTACCCAGACCACAACAAAGATGGTTTATCTTCACATCCCCAATGACTAGCAAGGAGACTGGCACATAATAGATGATTATTATCCAGTTTTACATTTATCAGATATTTAATCCTTTATATATTATATTGAGTGTTCAATAGTTAATAATTTTTCCTCCAAAATTTTCCAAATTTTTTCATAGTATAATGATGACTGTGATATAATTTTATAAGCCTACTACTCAGCACCAAATTAGGAAATAAGTAGTTACATTACATGGTGCTTTAGAATTCGCAAAATACTACATATGAATCTCCTTATCCTTAGCTGTAAGCATAATGAAATGGTAAGTGTGTGTATCTCTTAGTGCCTATAATACTGAGTTTACCTAGTGAGCATCTCATGATATTTATTCAACAAGTATTTAAACCCTCAGTTTGTATAACTATAGTCAAGCACACAATGAAAATTTTGTAGAAAAAATGCCTACCACACAGAAAGTTTTATTCACATAGAAACAGCTAATGTCTTAGATTTATACAGCACTTTAGAAACTGCAAGGGCAAGTTTAATTATTACATTTTCCTGTCTCCTGGGAAAATATACCAGTGATTATTTAATTTGACATGACCAATAAAGTCTTGATTAAAACAAGCAGTATCTAATTCCTTACATCTAAATAGTCTAGGAGATAAACCTCTTTCTTACTACATGAAAGCATTATCTTAGATTTCACAGTACCCAAACAGTACTGGCCCATGAAAGGCAATTAATATTCATCTATTCATAAACATGTAACCCACTGGTATTTATACAGTGCTTTCGTTTGTAAGACAGTTTAATATGCACCTCATAATCTGAAACTTTTAACTCCATAATAAGAACATTTCTTTTCCCTTTGAAAATGGTATGGTATGGCCTGCACATTTGAAGTGCTCACAAAAGTGACCCCGTGTTCAAAGCAGTTTCCATGTATTTGCTTCTCTGCTACCTGGAATACTGTAATTTTACTTGAAATTACCAGAGCAGCAGAAACATGATAGCCACAAATACAGGAGTTATTCATCTATCAAACAATTCCTAGAATCTTCATAGTATTGCATAATTTTAACAAAGTACTTTACTCAGGCTTCTTTTAATCTTTGTATCTTCAGTGTCTAGTACAGTAGAATGTGGATACTATATAATCAATATTCATCCATCAACTCTGAAACTCCTAAATCTTTAAGTACATTCACGTATTTTCGTCAAGTTTAGAAATCACATTCACGTATTTTCGTCAAGTCACCCGGATGTGATCATAAATAAATATTGCATCCTGAGTGCACAGGGACAGGCACACAGAAATGGTATTATTATTCAGCACACAGTCCCTGGTACTTGCATCAGGGGTGATAAAAACTATGGCCCCCAAGACCAAATCTACTTGGTTCACAAGCTAAGAATAGTTTTTCCTTTTTAAAGGGTTGTAAAAGAAAAACATGTATCAGAGAGCACAAGGCCCACAAAACCTGAAGTATTTACCATCAGACCCTTTATGGAGTGTGATGACTCCTGATTTACATAATGCTTCACAAGGGATAGTGCGCTTTAAATGTTAGCTGTGCATGACTGCCAATATACTATTAATGAGAATCCCTTGTTTTTTCTGTGCTTTACAGTGCTTTCACATATATTCTTAGTTATTTAAATGATCTGCCCTCGTGGTAAGGGGGAAAAAATCAAGGTAAGATTAAACCTGCTAAATATTTCTAAGTTCTCTCTCCTTTAAGCCTACAGGTGGGTATTAATCCCAAAAGCAGTGCTGACATAATCTACTAAATTATTAGGCCACTACTATAAGCAGGGGGTTCAAACTGTCTCCTTGGAGCCTCACTCCATTCCAGGCCCAATCATTCATTTTGTAACCATTACTAGGAATCCCAAACCCCAAAATTCCTGCTCACCCAAGCTCAAAGAATAAAGGTGTTGCAGGCTGGTGTTTCTCAACAGTATGGCACATCTGGGGATTTCTTGTCTAATTCTTCTCATTGGCCTGGAACATCTCTTCATGTTTCCTCTAGACAGTCTGGCACTTTCCCCCAAAAAACCTGATGCTTGCCTTTACTTATCAGGCTACAGCTTCTAAAGAAAAAGGAGGATTGAAATACAATATTACCTATATGTGTCTCTCAAAAAGTGGAGGTGAAGAGAAATGGAAATTTTAAAAATAAACACAAAAATAACTCAAAACTGTGGTAAAACTGGCTTAAGACTGGGCCAAGCATAACACTGCCAATTTAAAGATAATGTTTCCTAAAGTAATGGCAGCATCAAAAAGGGCTGCTCAAAAGAATCCCTGAAACATAAGAACGGAAATGGGAGAACTGAAAATATCCAAGGGTAGAGAGGATAGCAATAGAAAAAAGCTGGGGTTTAGTGTTCTCATCTTGAGATTTCCTTTGGTCTTGGGGCTTCTATCCTTCTGAATTCTGTGTCATAGACTTCCAGCTTCCCACCTAATTTACTCTTGAGACATCTTTCTCTCTTCGGCCTTCTGTCCATCTAGACAGGCAGGAGTCCTGGCTCTTTATGTGCGTCTGGGGCCTTCCATCCTTGGATCTTGGGTTTTTATCTCAAGTCTTAAACCTTGTGTCTTAGGTCTCAAGCCTTCCATGGGTCCCCACACTTAGGCCTATAGTCTCTCACTCTGGGTCTTTGGACTTCTATATAACTCAAGATTTGAACTTTTCATCCAACTCAGTGAGGTCTTCTATCCAACAAGAGCTACCTTTTTAGGTACATTATAGCTGTCAGGGCTTTGATGATCTCAAACCTGAGGATTCCATCTATCTTGAAATACAGGTTTTTCCATGTTTGTCTTCAGGTTTCAAGTCTCAAACCATCCATCTTTTATTTTGGGCCTTCTATCCATTATGGGCCTTCCACCTTCTGTCCATCATAGGTCTTAGATCATCTCACAGCATGTCCTGGCATTAACAAATAGCTCCACAGTGCTTATTTTGATAGCTGGCACTCTGTACCTATTGGGAAGGGGTTAGGAAACCCCTTGGTCACAAACACATACACATGACCACACAGATGCACAAAATATGCAAGGAGAGAGGACTGCATAAAGTCAAAGAGGGGGAAACACAGACATATAAAGAGGCTGAAATAATCAAAGGTAAGCAGAAGGGGAAAAGCAGAGAATAAGTAAGAGAACAGAGATGAATGCTGAAATGGAAAATCACAAAGAACAAAGAAACATTTAGACAGTAGGAAAGAAAAAGAGAGACAATTGCCCAATAGAGGCAGGAAAAATATACAGAAAAGAGAAATGTGAGAGAATAGTAGAAAAAGCACGAGGGAAGCCAGAATGAGAAAAAGGTAAAATGTCAAGCCAACAATAAGGGAAAGGGAAGATCAACAATCAGATTTCACAAAAGTAAAAGAGAGGTATAGGCAGGAGAAGAAATGAACAAAAAGCACACAAGTATGTGACACAGAGACCAAAAGGGAAGAACAGTGAAAGAATAGCCTTATCTAGGAGAGCAAAGAGAATCAGTAACAAAATGGAAAAAAAAAAAAAAACGAGAGAGAGACATCTAAGACAAGGCACAGACCACTCTTAGGAACAAAAAACAAAATGAGACAAAGATACACAGAGAAGAAACTAGCAAGAGAATCATGGGATGGCTAAGACACACTTTAGATAGAGAAAGACAACCGAAGAGATTCAGGAAATCGACAAGCAAAGAAATACACACTTATGAGTAAAAGAGATAAGCAAAGGCACACATTCAGAGGAAGAGGGAAGTAAAGACAGAATACAGTAAGGGGCACAAAAGGCATATGCGAAGCATCACAAAAAGACAACAAAAGAAAACCAAAAGGTACATTAATAATTACAATAAGCTATTATTAGTACCAATACTACTTATATTACTAACAATAACTATTATAATAACTACCACCAACTTAGATGTTTTATATTTATAAACTTTTACCTTACAAATTTCTTACATAGAACCAAAACATGCCACCTCTGTCTGCCGCTAGATGGTATCTGTGACCACCTATATTGTGTATGAACTTATAAAACTGCTTGGGTCACCTTTAACTGACCATGAACCAAACACTGTACTAAACACTTCACATACATGATTTAATTTACTTCACAAGTCTAACCAAAAACTCTAAATTGACCTAATGAGTGGCAGAAGATTTAAAAACAGAATGTGAACCTTTTAATATTCTACCTCAGCTATTCACAATGATTCCCAAAAGAGCCAAACAAGATGCCACAGATATATGACTTTTAATAAAGGGCCCTTAGACAGCACCTAGTCAATCCCCTCACTTTACATCTTCACTTTTCCCCATCCCTTAAAAAACTAACTTCATTTTCACAGGCTTCACAACTATAATGCGGCTTCATGGACTGGGCTTCCTTTAACACTAAATCTTAACTGCAGATAGATTCTTTCACAAGAGAAGGGGAGAAAGAGCCATCCTTTCAGCAAAAAGAAAAAAAAAAAAAAAAAAAAAAAACTCTTTTTGTTTTAGGCTTCCATGCAGTTTAGGTCTCTAAGAATGACAAAGCATTTATGCGGTGAAGATAAAGAAGAGACAAGGTGAGACTCAATTACTTGGACACAACTGGTAGGCAGACTCTATTGAATTGCTTCAGTGAACCCAGTTGGTAATACAGGTTGCTGGTTATCCTCAGATCTCACATTGGGCATCACCTCCATGTTAGACCAGCATGCTTTTTCCCATACAAATCTACAACAAACAACTATGAGCTCTAAAGTGATCCTCACAGGATTACACTACCACCAACTTACTTCACTCTGCTGTTCTAAAAGGCTAATGTGCCAGACATGTTGATCTTCCTAGGTATTTCCACTTTTTTGTACTCTGGGAGATGGTGATTTGGCAGATAAGAAGGAACAATCAGGAGCTATAAAAAATGAGAGGGAAACCATGTAAATGCCATATAAAACTATTAACTGAGTACTGTGGAACAGTTATGGGAAGATTCAAATTTATGAGGTACAAAACTGTCTCTACAAAGCTTAGAAATATATAAAGTTGAAGGCTTTAAGTCCCTAGAGATAAAACTAATACAAGTTCTTTGTTCAAAACAATAGGAAACTATGGTAAACACAGAAAACACCATCAATCACAGTCTTAGTCTTCTGGCTGAATAATCTGTACAAAATCCATATAATCAGGGTTTACTACTTACTGAATGGTTACCTCCATCTCCCATCCTGCATCCCCCTAATCAGCTTCACTTATCACCAACCTAGAGTACGCAAGGTCCTGGTTCTTTAGATCTTACCTGACAACAGAAACTTTGTGCCATTTCTGGTCACATTCCATCAATCAGCAAGTATGCAACTCCCATTTATCTTCTCAAACAGCCTGTTCTGTGTTTTAGCCCAAAGACATCCTAAGCCATCTTTAAGTATGTAAACGATTGTCAAAATTCCCCATCAGGGCCTCAACAAAGACTTTTGTCCAAATGATGATATGCCCATGATCAGTGTCACAGATGTGGCAGCTGCCCATGTTCTCCTAAAAGAAAGAACAATTAAGCTATAAGTCTCTACCACACACTAGTCACACCCTAAACATCCTAACTCATGCAGCCTGCTACTCTCTTCACACCATTCTCACCCATTTCACACCCGGTTATTCCACAGGTTAGTTAGGAAGCTATTTTTACCAAACTAGATACAGTCAATAATGATGGAAAAAATCTCAAGGGAAAGATATGTGCAACATAAAACAAGGTCAAAATAGCTATTAATTATGCTTTTAGAGACACGACTTACCCACCTATGAAGGGTGGTGGTTGTTTTAAGACATCATCTTCCTCCCTGGGCCCAGAGAATAATCTTGTTAGAACCTCCTGGCCTAGGCTTGTTGCCCAGTGGTAGTGAGCTTTTCCCCTGGAGGATCCTCATGCCCCATCTCCACCTAGGGATCGTCAAAGGGAACAGGTCACTAACACTGTAGAACAACAAGCCTATTCTTCTGAGGAAGATCTGGAGAAGAGATCAAAGAAAAGTAAGTTACTGAAATGCAGAACACTGGGGAGATCTGTCCCAATTAACAAGTAGTGGTTAAGTTAAACCATGCCTACTCTTTTCTTCATATGAATTGATGGGTGAAGATTGAAGGGGTGAAGATTTAGTGCTCTATATCCTAGCTACAAGCCTAGCAATGTGTAAATTCTTCTATTCATTCCAGCTCCATTCCTTGCACTTCCCCTCATTCCCGAGAGCAATTTATAGGGCTGAATAATTACCAAAACTACCATACTGTGCTTTATTCTCCAGTCTCCACTGATGAGCATTTCTCTAGAGTGATTATGAATATCCTGGTATTCTCATCATAAAATATAATAGGGTTCAATAAATCAAGGAGCTGAACACCGTAGAAATAAAGTTTTTCAACCAAGTGAGCCATCAAGTCACTAAGAAAAGCTGCCATGTGATCTGACCTTATGGGTTAAGAATTCTTCACATTGCCTCAGGCTTCTTTATAAAGCACTATTTTAAGAACTGAGTGATCTACCTCAGAGTATCCCTCATTCTAGTTTCCCTCTTTTAAAACTTCCATCAGGGTGCCTAGGTGGCTCAGTGGGTTAAAACCTCTGCCTTCAGCTCAGGTCATGATCCCAGGGTCCTGGGAGCCTGTTTGTTCCGCTCTCTCTCCCTGCCTCTCTGCCTACTTGTGATCTCTCTCTCTGTCAAATAAATAAAATCTTAAAAAAAAAAAAACTTGCATCAAACAGTAAGCTACTGGAGCACTGCCAAAGTAAACAAAACTGTATTATATTCAATCCACATCATACATTTCTTGAGCAGCTTATATAAATGGGGCACCACCAGAGTCCCAGGATATCCAGAGAAATCAAGAAAAACACCAGTTATTACAACAGCTAAGCAAATCTACGCAAAAGGATAAACAAGACACAAAAAGCTAGGAAACAAGTAAATAGTTTTCAGACCCTTGAGTCTCTGTTTTTCTACCTTTCAACAACTCTGTGATTCTTCAAATTAAGAAACCCTTCAAGTATTTTTTTTAGAGAGAGAGAGAGCACAGACAGGGGTGGGGGGAAATGGGAAGGAGCAGGAAGAGAGGAGAGACAATCTTAAGCAAACTCCACTCCCGATGTGCAGCCCAACACAGGGCTTTATCATTCTCAGGACCCTGAGATCATGACCTGATCCAACCCAAGAGTCGGAGGCTTAACCCTGAGCCACCCAGGTGCCCCAACCCTCGAATTTTTTTTTATTTTTTTAATTATTTATTTTATTTCCTCAGTGTTGGAAATGACAGTACAATAGAATGGGACCTGCCAAAACAGGGCTATGACACATACTGAGTTGGTACTATGCATCAATGAATCCTCAGTGCTTAACTACCAGTCTGCCAAAGGATGTGGAAATAATTTCAAGGGCTGCTAATCAGAAGGTTTGTTCAATCTTTCCTGCTAAGTAGCTTTGAGATGTCAGTGGAAGTAATTTATTGTTTTGTATCTCTCATTCTTTGTTTTTGAAATGGCGATCAAGTTATTCAATCTTTCCCCTAAGTAGCTCTGAGATGTGAATGGAAGTAATTTATTGTTTTGCATCTCTCATTCTTTGTTTTTGAAATGGGGATTTAAGTATGCTTGCCCTTACAGACCTCACTAGAGCCTAACTCTGAGGGATAAATGAAATAATAAGCCAAACTCATCTGTAATGTTAAAATATACATGTAAAAAAAGAAACACTGGAGGAATTGATAAAACCTGGCTCATGTTCTATTTTAAAAGGTAGAGCTGCAGGAAGTTAAAGTCCATAAAGCCAAAGACAGAATTCCCACAATGATGAAATCCCCAAACTGCTTCTTCCTGATGTCTTAATGGCCATCATTTTAAATATTATTTGGAATAAACAAAGCAATTTTAACACGTCTTTAGATGTTATGACAAAGAGAGTCTAGGCTTTGCAGCCAGTGCATAGGAATTTGAATCCCAGCTTTCTTAGTCACTTCCAAAGCCTGAAGTATCTCACCCGTTTTCGGATCCCTGATTTCCTCTTGTTGCAAAATGAGCATAATTGCTTATACGTGGTTATAAGAAATTAATCTCAGGAGTTTTTGTCACATAGTGGTTACTTAATAAGTAGTAGCTAGCCTCACAATTACTATTTCACCCTAATAAAAATTTACTTTATCACATTATCATATTATTTATGAATATAGAGAAGAAACAGAGGTACCAGTGGTTATAACTCTTAATTATGTGTTTTATAATCACAGTAATTTAGGGCGCCTGGGTGACTCAGTGGGTTAAGGCCTCTGCTTTCGGCTCAGGTCATGATCTCAGGGTCCTGGGATCTAGGGAGCCTGCTTCCTCCTCTCTCTCTCTGCCTACTTGTGATGTCTCTCTGTCAAATAAATACATTTTTAATAAATAAATAAAATCACAGTAATTTATACTTTTTGAATAATTTGCCATGGGGCTACATTTGACAAGATCTTGTGTTTCATGTAGAGTTATTATATTAGAATAGCAAAGAAGGTACCGGCTACTATTTAAAAAGAAAATAGAATTTCAGCAAGATTACAATCTAAGCAGGAGAATAAGTTGTTGTCAAAAAAAAAGTTGGTGAGGATGTGTTTATTGCAAATAGTAGTGAAGTATTTCCTTGATTCTGAAATGGAATCAATTAGAAAAATATGATTGAGTTTACTTTTCTTTTTTTTTTAAGATTTTATTTATTTGACAGAGAGAAACACAGCTAGAGAGGGAACACAAGCAGAGGGACTGAGAGGGAGAACAGGGACTTCCCACTGAGCAGGAAGCCTGATGTGGGGCTCGATCCCGGGTCTCCAGGATCATGACCTGAGCTGAAAGCAGTAGCTTAACCAACTGAGCCATCCAGGCGCCCCTGAGTTTACTTTTCTTAAAGGGGAAAGATAAACTGTACATATGTACCTGATTTCTTAATTAAGATAATACTTTTTAACTTGTTGGAATGAAAAGAAAAATATGTATTTTTTAATTATCGAGGAAATAAGTGGTTAGAGCTGCCAATTAAACTATCTTCTTGAGGAACAGGACTTTGATTTACTCATCTTTGAATTCTCATCATTTTTCTTTTGCCCATCATATAGCATAGACATAAGAATGATAAAAAAATAAGTGAATGGAAATAGTTGTACACTTTCTAGCACTGACACTGAAACAGTACTATGCTTATGGCTCAAATAAACACATAATATGATCTATATCCTGATGTTTCTGCAGTCCTCATAATCATGGTGAACTGTGCTAAATCCTTCTGGTGCCCTAATTTATGAGCATATACTATTTACATAACACATACTGTAAATGCAGATTAGTGAGCCTGAATTCCAATATGTTATCTAAATAACTTTATTTCTGATTTCTAGGTGACATCAGCTGCTTCTATAGAAATAGTATAATGTGAATTAGATCAGTCACTTTGAATTTCTCACTCTAACTTGTTGACTCAAGATTAATATAGTTGGTACCATTAAAAATATAAAAAAGAACATCTCCAGAATATGTTGGTCTGTAAAACAAGCCTCAATAAATTTGAAAGGACTGAAAAAAAAATATAATACTGATCAGAAGGAGAATTTGTATTACTGGTGTGGGGAAAAAGAAATCAATATCAATTAGCAGAAAAATCAAATATGAAGTAATATATAAAATCAGGAGAATGTAAATCAAACAATGCAAGAACTACAAAAAAAATAATAATAAAATAAAGATTATTTGGAGCTTATCCAGATTCTCGAAGAGAAAGATCTGCTGAATGTGAAGCTGCTTACAGCTTCTTGCAGTCCTCAGGTTTCACATGCTCTGAATGTCCTTGAGAAGAAAGGTGGAGCTCAAGAGGGTACCAGAACCACTGAGAAATCCTCAGCAACAACAAAAAACTAGGAAGCATTAACCTGAAGCATTAAATAAAGGCATCTCTTATCTCTCCTCCTTAGCCTATTCGGTCTCCCCAAGGTCTTACAGCAAGCACCGGCAGTATGACAGAAGGATTAGGCAAGCACAGAAAAATGAAATGGAAATACGGGTCAAACCAATACCCATCTTAAGGGCTAACCAAATTTGTGGCCTAAAGATCATCCTTTTGCTGAAAATATGAGATGCTACTCTACCTTAAAGTACAACTGCCTTTTTTTTTTTTTTACTAATTCACTAGTCACCTTTACCACAGGACAGAAGCTCACTGAAGCAGGTTTAAGCCAGGTTTGCAATCCTGAAAACACTTTATATGGTGTGGAAAGCACCAGATATGGTTTCCAGATTCCTAATCAGAATTCCCATGTTATAACTTATTTATTATCAATATCAAACAACTTCTAACAGTAGTGTATGAAAGATCACTTATTCAAATCTACCCTCTACGTAAGATATCCAGTGAAACCAAACCAGTGTTCTATGATGTTCTCAATATGAGAACAGGCTTCAAAGTCTCCGCAACATCCTTCCCCATCCTTATCTAATTTAAGATTAGATACTTTATCCCCAAATACAGGCTTCCAAGTTAAACATGGCAGTTCATACATATGTATACATATTTATTCTGTTCCTTCCTGAAATGCCATTAATGATGGTAAACGGATACTCCATGTACAAGCAAATTTACCCAAATTTACATTAATGGACTGAAGTACAAATTCATTTATACACACCCTAGTTAAGATACTTAAAAGGCAATAACTATTCCAGTCTGTCCAGATCTTCTGAGCCAATCTGAACCATACTTACTAAGTATGCCTGCTTTAGATCAAAGCCTTCTAGTTTTGTTTGTTGCTCTAGTGATGAAATATTCAGGAAGATTCCCTGTCCCGTAAAGGGAATCTAAAGCCAGAGAAAGTGGTTACATTTTGGAACTGATACAGAACCATATATAAGGGTTCCATATTCATTCACAAGAATTTTGATACTCCTGATTTGTCATCTCAGAGCTCAACAAAATGTAAACATGCTTTAGACATAAAAACCAAGTGGCATAGCTGGCCAGCTGGTTCAAGTACTCCAAAATTAACCAAGTCTCAGAAGCATCACCGCTAAAAAAGGGTATTAATGATCATGTAATCAGACATTTTCATTCTCTACATGAAAGAAACTGGGAGCCCTATACAACTAGTAAGTAGGTGGCGAAGTGGTACTTAAATCCACGTTCTCTCTCAATTCAGGTCTTTTGCCTCTGGGACATGGGCAAGGGCACTCAGGGGTACAGGAGGTTTCCACAAAATTTTTTACCATGTTTATATTTCACCATAAAAACTATCTAGATCATCTTGATGACTACCAATATAATGGAGAATTCCAGTGCCAGATTGGTGGCAAATGGTACTAGTATTTTTGCCTGGCGCTTAAAGAACAGAGGGAAACAATATATAAATGAGGTTTGTGCCAAAGGAAAAAACAAATAGCACTGGTATTACAAGATACTGGTAAGCACAAGATCTTGCAGCAGCTTGAAAAGGGTAATTTGGTTAAGGGCATTAACAAAGCACATGAGAGAGGAGACATGCCATGCTGCAAAGAAGCAATATGATAATAGTACCATTTAGCCATTTTGGCAGCCATTTACTATTATTTTGCACATTTGCTGTGTTTTACAGTTGTACTGTAGACCTAAGCAGAAAGACTTTATTCTTATTTTGTTCATATCCTGAGCTTAAAAATTATTTTCATGAATTCAAAGGGACATAAGAATTTTTTAAATAAAAGTTTAAACAAAATTACAAAAAAAAGCTTACTTACAGCTAATTACAGCAAAATGGTAATTCTAGAATCTAAGAAGTGAGCATGTTGGGGTTCACTGAACAAATTTTTCAACTTTTCTAAAGATGTTCATAATAAATTTTGGAGGGGAAAAAAGGAAAACTTTGAGACAACAGCCTTCTACTGTCAAATTTGTTATACAGATTTCAGAAAGTATATCAAATATGACATAAAATATTAAAATTATGTCCAATACAAATTTATATTATTTTGTTACTACTCTACATGCAATACCTGTGACATTAATCAGAACCGTCTAAAATTGGCATACATTAGCTTGAATAAAATCACATAAAATTAAAATGTTAAAAATCGCACTTGGATTACCTATTGCCAAGAAAGAAATCTACTCTTTGAGTCTTGTATACGTACTTTGGACAACCGCCTGGAGATCACTGAATGGATTTTCCCTACCTCACACAGGAACACCTTGTTTTCCTCCCTCCCACCTCCAGTGTTCTCAAGGTGCTATAGGTATCAGGAAAAAAAAAAACTGAGAAAATAAGTGCAGAACCAAGGAACAGATTACCTAACTGTATCAGAGTAATTTAATCTGAAAATGAGGTGCAAAATTAGAAATTGGGATAGATCTTAGTTCTCAAAAAAGTTTCTGTAACCTACTGTAAGTTTCAAAACTAAAAGGAACATTTAGCGTTTTTAGTTCTCAGGGACTTTTAATCAACCTATAGCTAAACTCTCCCTAAACTCAACCACAAAGGGAACCGTCAACGTTCTCACCTACCCTAACGTGAGCATAAAAAATTCTCCCAACCAAACCAGTTGTTGGGAGTGGGAGGTAACAGATAAGCAGAGGAGACTATAATGATTCATGGGGTAAGAGATTAGAGTTGGAAATATCTATATAAACCCCTGTTTAGCTTAAAACAGATTATTACATAAACAAATATTCATAAATACATGCATATGAGTTAATGTGCATGTGTGTATCTCATTCTTATCAACTCAAAAGGTGTTGAAGCAATGACACCCCAGTAGCAATGAGCACACACTACACCCACATCTTGGTTTCTAATACTGTTCTCCAGTAAGAAGAATCAGGACTCCTTGAAGAGACATTAGGTTCTAGGACTGGGATAATAAACATGCAAATGACCCCAGAGCATCTTGGTAGTGCCAGAAAGTAAGAAAGTGCTCAACAAAAATAGAAACCAACAAGGATGGGGTTATGTCCAGCAAGCCACCTGAAAGAACTCCCAAAAGCCAAAACTAGAACAATCTGTATAAAAATAAGTACTAAAGACTCATTATCCAGAATATAATATAATTATTCATGAGTCCATATTGATATAAATGACTTATCAAATAAATACACAGTTTAGGGAAGAAGAGACATTTCCTGTGCAGAAGAATTCCAAATAACTTATGCGGACACTCAACCATCAGAGAGGTGGAGCATAACTCCCCATTCTTTAAACACATAGAGACTTCCCTTCAAATACACTATGGGAAGGGAAAAAATAATTTTAAATATTAAGTGGAGAAACTTGGCAGACTGTACCTTAGCCAACTGGTAACAGTCAACATCAATAGTGGTATGTCACGTAGGGTAGTACATACTCAAGAAAGAAGAATGGCAGTGTACTGCTATGGTCCTCTTCCCAAAACCTCAAGCCCAGTCTAGCTATGAAAAGACCATCAGACAAATCCCAGCATAGGGACATTTTACAGAATACTTGCCCATTAGTCCTCAAAATTGTCAAGGCTATCAAAAATAAGGAAAAATCTGAGGAACTATCATGAATAAGAGCCTAAAGAAGACATGACTACTAGATGTAAGGTAGTATCTTGGATGGGATACTGGAACAGAAAAAGAACATAAGAGAAAAACTGAGGAAATATAAATATAGACTTTAGTTATTAAAGTGTATCAATATTGGTTCAATAAGTGTGACAAATGTATAACAGTACTATAAAATATTAATAATTAGGGAAAATGGGTATGGGGTATACAGGAATGCTCTCTACTATCTTCAAAACCATTCTGTAATATTCTAAAGAAAGTTTCTTTTCTTTTAAGTCTGCCAACGAGATGCTGAAGGTTTACAGACTGTAGTTTTTTAAAGAAAAAACAAACAAACAAAATGGAACCTGAGAACTGGTAATTCTGTTTTCCAGATTTTGCTACAGTTAGGTACCATCATTGTTGGCAAATCTAGCCCAACGACTTGGTGTTTTTTCTGTTTATACGGATTTAATTGTAGTCAGGTTTTTTTTTTAAGATTTTATTTTATTTATTTGACAGAGAAACACAGTCAGAGAGGGAACACAACCAAGGGGAGTGAGAAAGGGAGAAGCAGGCCTCCCACTGAGCAAGGAACCCGATGTGGGGCTTGATCCCGGGTCCCCAGGATCATGATCTGAGCCGAAGGCAGTCGCTTAACCAACTGAGCCACCCGGGCGCCCCTAATTGTAGTCAGTTGGGTTTTTTTTGTTGTTGTTAAAGATTTTATTTATTTATTAGAGAGAGATCACAAGTAGGCAGAGAGGCAGAGAGAGAGGAGGAAGCAGGCTCCCTACTAAGCAGAGAGCCCGACGCGGGCCTCGATCCCAGGACCCTGAGATCATGACCTGAGCCGAAGGCAGAGGCTCTAACCCACTGAGCCACCCAGGCACCCTCTAGTCAGTTTTTAAGTTGAAACATACGAGGTCCAAATACCAAGATCCATAATATCAGAAAGTTATTAAAATTAGCAACTTAAACTCTTGTTCCTGTTCATCAGCAGACCATATAGAAAGACCTACTCAATGCACTATATAAAATGATGGCAGCAGTTATAGCAGTTTCAGTCAAGGGGGGCATGTAAGGCTAGAAAACTCTAATGATCGTAAGAGTAACTGCATACCAATTACATTACACAATGGCAAGCATACTAACAAACAAAATATAGTATGCCAAAAGTTTTTCAAAGGTATGGATTAAAGTAACGTGGGTATTTTATAATGAGATCCAGTAACATAAAAATACAGGATGCCAAAAGCTTCCAGAGCTATGGATAAGGTAATTTAAACATTTTATAATGAAACCCAGTAATGTACACTCATCTCCCAGCCATATCCTTATTTCAAAACTGTTACAAGCACTCAATTACATACTTTATGCAATAAGGTATTGGATCTGCTGCATAGCTTTTAATATTTCTAGGGAAACTAGAAGAACAGCATTCTAGTTGGTCAAACAAAGTAATTCTTTAAGTCTACCCACCATCTAAGAAATCTAGCACAGGTAGAATTTAAATTTTGCTTTACTCTCTCACCCTAACATGAAGAAATCAAAAGTTCATTTCCAACATAAGTCATCAAAATAGTAAAGGAAAAGAGTTCTTTATCAAACTCATTTGTACAGGGTGCACAAAAAGCCTAACATTCCATGTCTCAGTGCTCTAATTTGGAGAGGTCAAGGAAGATCAAGTAAAGCCTAAATCACCAATAAAAATAGCCAACTCGATGACAATAATATAATGATACATAATTCTGCATGGCTATTGAAGTTAACTTGTTAAATTCAGTGGATCAGCTAAGTCTCAAACAAATACCTAAGATCCAACTTGAGCTGGATTTTGAGAGACACCAGTGTTAAGTGCTATTTGTCTACAGCCAAAATTATGGTAGTGAGAAAATCAAGTTCTCATCCAACCCAATCTGTAAGACTTGAAGCAGAAAAAGGCATTAGCTCTGTTTAATCATACACATCAGTAGTCTTCACCACCCAAACTCACAAGGTTTGGGAGAACACTTAGCTCAGTCAGTTTTCTTCTTTCTTTAAGCTGGTAAAAAATTCTCCCAGGATACTTTCACAAAGAAGAATATTTTAGCAGGCAGCACAGATCAATTTTTAAAATTCTTTACTTAAGTCAAAAACTCCCATGCAGGTATACATTTGCCAAACAGGGCCCAGATATCCTAAAAAATCATGAATGCTTAATCATAGCAACCGCAGGTCTTATGATTTCTACAATTTAGGGAGGTCGTCAGAAAAATGTGTAGATAAGTTACAAAAATATAGGTAGAAAAACCAAAGGAGGATATGGGAAAAGATGCACAAAACCAGGGTCAGAAAATTTCCTCTAATCCTGTATACTAAGGTTCTATAAGGAAGAAAGTCATAAATGAAAACACAATAACCACTTAGAGAAATGCCAAAAAAGAGAGAGAGACAAAATGAGAAAGAAAGAAAGAAAAAAAGAAACTTAAGTGCCTTCAATTTTCCAAATGACAAAATGTCATTTTCAGGAACTGAGATACTCAAGACTCTGTCTTAATTCATCAGCCATCCCTAGACACTGAAGTTGAGATGGATGGTGATTTGATCCAAGGTTAGAGTCAGAACCAAAGGCCAGGCATTCTTATTCCCAGTTCAGAACTGTTTCATAATTCTGCCAGCATCACATTCCTTGTGCCCCCGAGCCCATGAAAAAAATGACTCACTCTACAGGGACCTGGGTGACACAGTCAGTTAAGTTTCGGCTCAGGTGGTGATTTCATGGTGGTGGGTTTGAGCCCCACATCAGACTCTGCTCAGCGTGGAGTCTGCTTGAGTTCCTCTCTCCTTTGTCCTCCACCCCTCCCCCCTCATATTCTCTCTCTCCCTCTCTCTGGAATAAATAAATCTTTAAAAAAAAGTGATTCAGGGGTGCCTGGGTGGCTCAGTTGGTTAAGCAACTGCCTTCAGCTCAGGCCATGATTCTGGAGACCCAGGATCGAGCCCCACATCGGGCTCCCTGCTCGGCGGGAAGCCTGCTTCTCCCTCTATCGCTCCCCCTGCTTGTGTTCCCTCTCTGGCTGTGTTTCTGTCAAATAAATAAAAAAAAATCTTTAAAAAAAAAAGTGACTCACTCTAAGAAATTATCCGCTTCATTAAAATGCATTTGCAAAAAGCAAGAAATACTGCTGTAGTATCTGTAAACCCTCAGCTTACATATCCCCTGAGTAAACTGACCAAGGTGTTCCCTAGTCACACTTTCCATTTTCCCCTTGCCACTTCACTCAGTAAGTATGTTTCCTCCTCTCTTCTTCCTCTGTGCCACACAGATCTTTCCAACATTTTTTATGGTACACATCAAACTGCCCAACACCATAATGATTTGTTCATTTTGGCATCCTCCTAACCAAGAATCATGTCTTTGGTTTTGTTATTTATTCCAGTGTATGACCCAATAAAGTTTGTTAACACAAGGATTATCTCAATTTTGAAGACGCTCACATTTCCAGAGCATCCCATTTTATAAATGCTAGAGACTATTTCAAGCAATGAATTGAAATACAACTCCAAGATTCACCTTTGGATGCTGTCTAGTGCAGGTTTCAATCCACTTAAAGTTGATCCATCCTTCTTCTTGAGTGGGGTACAGAAGCAGCTCAGAATTCATCCCTTTAAAATAAATTCCAATAAAGTTATACTTACATATTAATATAGAATAATTTGATCAGTAACAAAAGATCTCATAAGCAGATACCAGTGTTTCTCAAATTGGGGTGATAAGAACCCTGGGGGTTTGTGGATATATCTTCATGGATCCCTAAATCCTACATAAATTATATAGAACATTGTATATCTTTAATAAAGGTATTTTAAAACTGGAAAGGATGTTTACGTTTCAAATAACTAAGTCAGCATTCTTCAAAAAACATATTCTTTAGGATCTCAAAAAATTTTGTTCCTTTAAAAGGTATTTTATCCTGACAATGTTACTTAAGTTTGAGAAACAATGACATAGATGGCATTTCCAAGAAGGCTCAGGACCATTTGTATACTAACCCCAATCGGTCAGACTGGGGGATGTCTTCAGGCATTGGTGGGAAACGAGCCATGAGGAAATATGTGTATGAATTAAAATGGGCAGTAAGTGATGCCCATGCAATATGGTTCTTCTTGCTCCTGCCAGGATGCATAGATGGGCACCTAAGAAGTCTCAATTTTGATGTTAATATTTTTTTTCAGCTGGTCCTCTGTGTTTGTTTTACATCAGGGAGACTAAGCTTTTTAGCTTACCAAGGTATCTGTTGAAAAAGGTGAAGGGAAAAGGGCATAATTAACTTCATAAAGTGGGCAATGTCATAGTTTTCTTATAAAACTTGCACTTCTCCATTGCCTTCTTGCCGAACAGGTTCCACACATATTTCAAACTAAAAAGGCATCACTACTCATGATTTATGGCAGAGACAGAATAAAAAGGCACAAAAAGCCAACATATCATATTTATGCCCCCAATTGCTGAATCTTGAAAAGGTCAAGCTTATAATAAAATTTAGCAATGAACAATTTCCCAGCCTTGGAATATAGCCAAACATAACAGCTAGGCCTTATCTCTTTAATCACTTTTCATACTTCCAAAAGAGGTAGAAATCAAATTACATTAAAATAAACCAACTGGACGACATATGGCTGCAATATTAATCATATTCTGGGCCAAAGAGAAAAAGTAAACCCACTTCCCTCTTTAAGTTTATCCAACTAACTTCAGACCCTAGTGGGTTCCCTTTTTAAAACCCAGAAACTTACAATTCACACAACACAGCACTTGATTATCATTTCTTAAAGGTATTTCAAGTGTGCTTATATTAGCTCCTTAGGTTATATAGGACCACATCATTTCTACCTCCTCACTTCAGCGTAAACTAGCACAGAACGGGGTATACAATATTTCTGTTGGTTAACTCATGTGGTGATATATGTATATAACTGCAGATGAGGTAGGAACAGGGAATGAAACTTACAGACCCTCTTTTCTACAGGTAGCATTTAAAAGAAAATAGACAGGCAAAAGATTACTTAATAACTACAAAATAGTACTTACAGTATTCTAAAGAGCCAGAGACTCTTCTTACAGCTGTCCAAGGAGCTAGTAGTACATACTGCACCCAGAGTTGGGCCGATCTTTTGACATCCTTGTCAGAGGAATAGTATCCTTTTTCAATGATTACAAAGAACTGCTGTTGTGGTAACTAGTTATTTGCTTCAGCAGTTCCGTATTAGATACTTCTCTACCACACCCTGCACACTAGAGGCCAGGATATTATTCATTTTACCAGGAAGCTATCTCAATGTTGAAATTTATGTCCAGAAGAATGATTAGATCTTAGCTTATTTTTCCTTTAATATAAAACAGGGAGATTGGTACCATCATTTCTAAGTCCTCACTTCAGTGTAGTGTTTCAGGCTACTTTAAATTAGCAGAATTAAGCAGAGTGCATTTTATGTATGTAATAGATTAATCAAGTAAGTTGAACTATGGTTTTCAAAAGTGCCTCAGCATATGTTCTCTCAGTTCATTCTTTAAAGAAATCTTCTTGAAATAAGTAGGGAGTGGTTGATGATCCAGATGAAGAAATTTAAGGATTAGAAAGTTGAGGTAGTTTTTCTAAAAGTGAATGGTGGTAAAGCCCAAATAAAGAATGGTTTTAAAGTGGTGGCAGAGCCCAAAGATATGTGTCTTAAGAGTTCCACTCTAGAACTCTTGGGAATACTAAAATAGCAAGATTCACAGTGGTCTATCCACAGATCCACCACCCATAGTAAAATGAGAGACACTGGTCATCAGGTACATGGTATAAATGGGTTTTTGGACTTCAAAAATCAAATGACCAGGTTTACAATTCCATCTTGCAAACAGCATTTTTTTTTTTTTTGTATCCTGGCAACCAGCAATATACAAGAGGAGAAGAGAGATTCTTTGCCAGGCAATTGCTCTGGAAGGAAGAATGCACAGATGGTGCTAATCTTTCCTCCTGGGGAGACAATTTTCAACTGATACTTACATTGAAAATCCATAATAAAGGCATTCCATTTTTCTAGACCTGATTTGCCTGGAGCATTTTGCTCAGTAAAGCAGTAACAGGTGAGCAGGGGCGGTTCCTGTCCCAGAATGTGACAACTGGGGTTGGATCATTAACAAATGCAGAAAAAGAAGTGAAGGCCCATCCACCTAATTCAGGTCTGCTTTTGGTAGTCAATACTGCACACAATATCAAAGTGATAGGAAAATCTTGGGCTGAAAAATGGGACGATCAGAACTGTGTTAATAACTTAGAAGGTAGTCAGCAATGCAATGCAAAGAAGTGGAGGGGTCCATGTCTGATGGGTGGGACTAAGGAAGGTGCAACTGAGGCATTATAGCAATATAAAGTGGGCAAGGGAATGACATTAGGGATTATTAATGTTTTAAGTCCAGGAGAAAGGGCCTTGCCCAGTCAACATTCCCTGGCAATGATGCAAAAGGGATAGGGAATGGGGATGGGAGTTGGGGGGGGGGGGCAGGGACAATCTTATTTAATGGCTGAATTCATGAACACCTGAAAGTGTGACAAAGGTCCATAGGAAGGGTCCAAGGGTGAACATGGGATGGGAAGAGGGATGATAAGGGGAAGACCGTGAGTA
Organism: Spilogale gracilis; assembly: GCA_004023965.1. NCBI lineage: Eukaryota > Metazoa > Chordata > Mammalia > Carnivora > Mephitidae > Spilogale > Spilogale gracilis. The sequence goes on from PITA01014408.1 coordinate 43,474, forward strand.
CTTGGAATTTTATACATAGGACTAATACAAAAGGAGTGGGAGTATGGGTTGCTATCTGACAGACAAGTTCACAGCATACTGCAATGTTTATACTTCGTTGTGTCATGCAAAATTGGGGCTGGGAGTGTTTGGCTAACAAGGCCAGGGACGAAAAACTCATTGCTAATTGCCATTGTGCCAATTAACAGTCCCAGGAGTTTTGTGTGGTCAGCAACCCCTGCAGTAATGCAAAGGGATTTTAAGAGAATGTTATCCTAAATAAGAAGGGAATATGGATAATTGCCCATTGACAGTCCAAGAAAGGGACCTTAAGCAGTACCCCTAATGAATACAAAGGGAATACATAGGTCCCATAATTGCTAGTGGTGCATATTAATTGTCTAAAAGCTGAGATCATGACAGCAGTCCTCAGCAGCAATCCAAAGGCAGTGGTAGGGACATAGAGCATCCTTTCACACTGCACAGATCCACAAACAAATACAAGTATGTATATTAATAATCAAGAAGAGCTCATTTATGGTTAGTTAACATGCCCCTGATGCAAATGAGGTGTGAGGGGATGCAATCCTAGTCCAACAGAAAAGATGGACAATTGCAATTATGCACATTAAAGTCCAAAAGAAAGGGCATTAAGTAAATAGCATCTCCTTACTCAAAAGTGAAGAGGGTACAGGGGTTCTAGTATAAGCCATGCTTAGAAAACTGCATTTATACACGTGAACTTTCCAAGTAAAAGAGTTTTAAATAATGGACACTGCCCACTAAACATGCTAAGAAAGTAAGTAGGGTCTTTATCGAGTACATAAAACAGGAAAAAATGCAACCGTATTTATTCACAGTTCAAAAGAGGGCCTTAGTTCATCAGCACACTCTGCTGTATTATAAAGAGAAGGTGAGAGTGTAGGGTCTTAGTCTACTCAAGACAACAATTTCAGTTGATGAAATAATGTTAGCAGTTTGCTCAAAGGAACTTTGGGAGAAAACAGTATCCCTTGCAGCACTGCAAAGGAGGTGCGATGGTTCTGGAAGTAATAGGATTGTGGAAAACTACAATTCTGCACATTAACTATTCAAATGTAAACGTCTTAGCAGTGGGCACCACCTACTGGAAGGCTTAGAAGTAGGGGTGGCAGTGTCTCCTCACCTAGTGCCTAAGAACCTGGACAAATGCAATGATGCACATTAACAGGACAAGTTAGGGGTCAGCAACCCTGGTATAACGCAATGACATACAACAGGGTTTAAGATGAACTAAGCTGGAATTATGTACACTAATGCCCAAGGGATATGGTATAATTAATTAAAACCATGTACCTTGTACAAATGTAAGGATCTTAAAGTTACAGGCACTCCCTGTTAAAAGGTAAAGGGAGTAAGGAGAGCAGTGTCCTTTTTTAGTGTACAGGAACATGTACAAATGCAATTATGCATAATCATGAAAAAAGGCTTTAGTGATCAGTACCCCTGCTGTACTACAAAAGGGGTCTGAGAGGGTAGTGCCTTATTGAAACGGCATGAGGCACGTGCAGTTATGCACATGAATATCCATGGTGCATGGTTATGGTCAATTACAATTGCGTTCCTTGACTGCTCAAGTGTTAACAGCCTTGTAGAGGGGACACTCCCTGCATAATAAATAATAGAGGGAGTGGGGAAAGGTGCTATTCTCTAGTATACAGAAACCCAGACAAATACAATCATGCATCTTAACAGGCCAAGAAATGGGACCTTATGGGTCAGAATTCCCTGCAGTACTTCAAAGGCAGTGTAAAGGGGAAGAATCCTAATTTAACTGTCATTATGCACATTAACAGTTTGAGAAAAGGGCCTTAAATTGACAGTATCCCATGCAGTAAACCTTAGAGGTTCTGAAGAGTCAGGGACAAGTTAACTCAAAGGACAGTGGACAACTGAAACTACACACATCCACAGCCCCAAGTGAAAGGCTTTAATGTGGTCAGTCACCTCTGATTTGGTCAGTGCAAAGTCCTGAACTAAAAGGCACAGTTGTGGACAACTGAGTGTGTACAAAACAATGAAGGTTGTGCACACTAACTGTGTTAGTGTGTAAAATCTTAAGTAGTAGGCACCTCCCACTGGAATATAGACAGTATGGGGAGGATTCTTACCTAGTATACAGGTATAAAAGCAAATGTTAAGTATGCACAAACAGTTCAAGAGAGTGAATCTTGGCTAGACAGAAGCTCTTGCAATAATGTAAATGGGGCAAGGAAATGAAATCTTATTCTAACAGAAGGGAGCAAGGATTGCTGTAATTATGCACATTTAAATTGCACAAGAGAAGCACTCATAGTTGATCAGCACCCCTGACACAGAGGTGTGCTAGGGATGGGATCCCAGTGCAATTTGGCACATTAACTGTCCAACAGAAAAACTGCAGGTGGTCAGTATGCCCCTGGCATAACACTAAGAAGTGAGGATATTAGCTTATCAAGAGGGCACATATATATTAAGAGTCCCAAGAAAAGAATCTTGGGATACTAGCATCCCCTGATGTAAAAAGGGATCATAAACATTGGAATTTTACACACAAACAGTCCCAGAAAAAGGTAACTGAGGTATTAATTCAAAGAGAGTACAGGGGACTTAAATGAAAGACACAGTATGGTCAATTACCATAGTTCACTTTATCATAGTACCAAGGTCTTAATAAAGTGCATCCACTGCTGAATACAAGGGAAATTATTGAAATCTTGTCTATTGCAGAGAAAAAGGAACAAATACAATTATGTGCATTAACAATGCAAAAAAAAAGGAGCTTTGGTTTTCAGCAACCCCTTACTATAACACTAACAGGGTGCGAGTGAATGAGATACATCATAATTGCCCCAAGCACCTTCTGAGGTAATGTAAAAGGAGAGGGCATGGGATCCTACACTAACAAAAGGAACCACTGTATTTAAGCCCAGCCACAGTCCCAAGTACCCTCTTCTATAATGCAAAGACAGTAGGAGGGCCTGGGAAAATGTACTAACAAAGGGAACAACTGCTAAAATTAAGCACTTTATCCTTCCCAAGAATACATTCCCAGATAATGTAAAGGGAGTTGGTGGGCACGGGATCCTACGGAACAAATGGTACCGCACCTACGAGAATCTGACAGGCTCAAGTACTCTCTGCTGTAATGAAAGAGTTAGAGGTGCAGGATCCTAAAGTAAGAGAAGGGAATGCAGCTGCAATTAAGCACCTTTCAGTACCAAATCTGCTCCCAGGTAATATAAAGGGAGGAAATGGTCATGACTAGCAAGACAGACCACACCTGTATTTAAGCACATTAACAACCCCCTACCATCTGCTGTAATGCAGCAAAGGGAGTTAGAGGGCATCAGATCCTAGACTAACAGAGGGCACCACAGGTGCAAATGAGCACTTTAACAGTCCCAAAAATCTTCCCAGGTAATGTGAAGGGAGCAGAAGGGGATGGGATCCTAAAGCAACAAAAGTGACTAAACCAGCAATTAAGTACTTTAACAGCCCCAAGTGCCCACTGCTGTAATGCAAAATAGGAGGAGGGCATAGGAAACTAAACACACAAAAGGGACCACAGCTCCAAGTGAGCATTTAAACAGTCCCCAATACATCCTCAGGTAATGCAAAGTGAATTGGAGGATATGGGATCCTAGGTTAACAAAATGGATCAGGACTGCAATTAAGCCCATTAAAAGTCCCAAATAGCCTCGGCTGTAATGGACAGAAAGTTAGAGAGCATGGGATGCTAGACTAACAGAAGGGACCACAGCTGCAAATAAGCACATTACAGTCCCAAATTTGTTCCTAGGTAATGTAAAGGGAGTTGGCAAGGGACTGGACCTAGACTCACAGAAGGGACAACTCTAATTAAAAGCATGTTAACATTCCCAAATCTTCTCTCAGTAATGTAAAGGGAGAAAGGAATGAGATCCTAGACTAAGGAAGGGACGGAACCACACCTGCAGCTAAGTACTTTAACAGTCCCAAGTCCCATCTGTTGTAATGCAAAGAGAATAGGAGGGCACGGGAAACTATACTAAGAAAAAAATGCTCAATTTAGTTGTGTGGTGCCTTCTAACAGTCCCGAAAATCCTCCCAGGTAATGTAAACAGAGAAGGAGGAGATGGGATCCCAGGAATTACAAAAGGTCCAACAGCAGCAATTAACAGTCCCAAGGACCCTCTGTCGTAATGTAAACTGAATAGGAGGACTTGGGAAACGATTATGACAGAAGCGACAACAGCTCCAATTAAGCAATTTAACAGTCCCAGATACACTGCCAGGTAACACAAAGGCAGTTGGAGGGGGTGGGATACTAGACTAACAGGAGGGACCACAGCTACAGTCCAATGCCCTCTGCATTGGAGTTGGAGAACACTGGGATCCTTCAACAACACAAGAGACCACAGATGTATTTAAGTGCTTTTTAGTTCCAAATACTACCAGGTAATACAAAGGTGTAGGTGGAGGTGAGGAAAACCATTGAAAGGGACCACAGCTAAAATTAAACATATTAATA
>PITA01014409.1:0-53506 GCA_004023965.1 Spilogale gracilis
CTAAAATCATCAAGTAATTACCAGAAGAAGCTGATTCACCCTGAAAAATACAATGGAAAAGGAGGATGAGGCACATGAAGAAAGGATTCAAGTGTGATATTGCAAACACCCTTCATCTCTCTCCAATTGTGTTATTAAAAAAGATCCATGGGTACAAATAAATTTTCACATTTAAAAATATGAAAAGTACTTCTTTGCGTTGTCTAATTCCAATGCCCACAGATTCACTGTAAGTTCTATTTCTATCATCAATTTCTCCCGAGGAAAGAAAACAAAGCATCCAATGGTTACTCCAGGAAAATCTTAAAAGCAACTTTCATACTTTAAGCCCAGGAAGGAGGGTAATATGAGGAAGATGTACAAGACACCACTTACTAATTTCATGCAGTATGGTTTCAAATACTTATGGTACTTGCTAGTCTTAGTTTACATGGACCAAAAGATCATAATCCTTTACCCTACATACAAAAGCTAATTTCCTAGACTTTTAATTATCTCAATTGTCTCCCTGGAATTACCTATTAATCCTCCAAATTCCCTATAAATCCTTCAAATATCACAAATATAACAATACTACAAATTTATTTGACTAATTCAGAATGAAATTTCATTCATCTCAGGAGAGCTGTTCTTCAAAGGACAACTTTCAAGGACACTATCTCCAGAAATAATTATAAAATGGCCAAAAGTCTTTAGTGCCACCAGCCCCAGGCTCATAAACTGTTCCCTGCTGCCCCAATATATGCTCACTGTCTTCCTATTCTATTCCTATCTAAACTTGGTCTCTCCATATACTTTAACAGTATGAGTGACCTTTTCCAGCCACTTCTTCCTGGGGGCTCCTTGCACTTCCTTCTCCAAACTTCTGAGAGTTTAAATTCTTAGTACTTACTCATTTAGATAAATAAAAAGATACCTCTTAAGCAGAGCTTAAAACTCTAACATAAAAGACCATTTGAGCAGAGTTTTAAATTTTTAGTAAAGATGAAAGCACACTATTTTAGGTTAAACTCCGGCATCAGAGAGCAAGTGATAAGCAGATGAATGAAATGGATGAAAAAAAAAAAACCTTGAAATTGCCAGGGCACAAAGACAACTGGCAAAAATACTGTTCAACCATGCCATTGGTGTACACAGGTGACTGGCCTCTGGTCTGTCCTTTCACGATTTAGTGGATCAAATATCAGCATTGTCCATGAGACACTTTGAATAAGCCACTGGATTTATTTGGGGTGAATTTAGATCTCTTGACCTTTCCTCATGTTTTTGTTTCCTTTGGCTTCTCTCTAGTTGGCAAACAACATATCTCTGTTCTTGTCTGTGAATGTCTTTATTGATTTTGTTGTCACATTTATTTGCCTTGTACTAAACTTTAATCTCTGGTATATGCTGTGAGTGAATTTGTCCTTTGTTGCCATAAGCGACCTTAGTCTATGTTCTCTTTAGTGGGATTCCTACGGAAGCTGGACATAGCTCCTGGTGTTGTCACAGGGATTAAGGAATCATTTTGTAAGCTTCTAAATTGGCACTGAATTCCTTCTAGTATTTAACATTCTAAAAGTCTGTCATATTAAAAAAAAATCATGTCTAGATTCTAACTGATTCTAACTGCAAAGGATTCCACTCTCTCACCTTATTTTTCAAATGGTTTTATGTATTGGCATTATTTATTAGACATTAAAAGCCAAATAAATGGCACCCTGCTATCACATAGCAGATTTAAACAGATACAGAGCTTTTCTGACAGCAGTCTGGATTTTTTGGAATTTTAAACCTCCATACTTTACGTACAGAAAAACACCAGATATGCATCCACATTATGACTAAAACTGAGTACCATAACCACAAATCTATTCAGTATAATTTGTCCCTCAGCCTTAGCGTCTGAAGCCTTTCACAGTCTTCAATATATTGAGTTGGTTAAAATTAAGCTTGAGTAATCTGCAGTTATTTGGAATTTATTTTACATGACACAGAGGAAAATGTAAAATGTATCATGATAAATCACAGTTTATATTTTCTGTTAGGAAAAAGAAAAGAATTACTATGAAGGGAAAAAAAAAACCCACCAAATATATGTGTACCTGATGAGGAGAGCACCCCTGTGTGGTACTTCCCCAAACACATTCTGCCCACATTGGTAAATGCATACCTGGCTTTATGGCTGACAGATAATTTCATCATGTCATGGGGCCCATCCTGTGCCCACTGCAGTCATTACCAGTTGATTTAGACTTAAAATCTCAGTAGGACAGTCTCAATAGCTATATACAATCGTGACTGGCACATAAGGTAAAATTTTAGTTTCTTTAGCCACAGAATCATTTAGGTAGGCCATCCAAAGATAATCAAATTCACAAGGAACTAGTAAGACTCATGTGTTAAAGTCTGATTTGACATTTCACTCAGTAATTTTCTTTACATTTTAATAATTATATGTTAATTATTTGACTGTCCAAAAGCAAACAGACAGGAAAAGAATCTTAATCCTGCAACAAAATTACATCATCAACCATATATTCTCTCTTTCACCTCTCAATCTGTTACACACACACACACACACACACACACACACACAGTGCTTAGAGTATCATTTCACCTTGAGACCTCCTGGCCTACTATCTGTAGCTTACTCTTGTCAAGGCAATCTAATGCTATATATTCTACTATCTATCCCATCTATAAACAAATAGGGTCATACAATTTGTAACACTGACTCGCTCTATGAAAGTTGATGGATACCAAGGATTGTGCATCTAAAGTAAAATTATTGAAAAAAATATATACATAATGTACCTTCCAAGGACAGGGGAGGAGGTAAAAAGCCTCCAATTACCTTGATCCAGCTCTCAGATCAATCAGCAGTCATGTCCTCTTGAGGACCTCCTCCAACACAACAGACCTATATGCAGATACTATTAGTCTTATTTTACAGAGCAGAAAACTAGGGCCTGGAAATGCTGGGTAGCTCACTTAAAGTCATGCAGGTACTATACCACAGACCTAGACTGGTCTGATGCCAATGTAGTTCTCTGACCCTACTAGAAAAACAGATGGATGAAAAACAATCATAGGAAAAAGCCTAAGTAGGTATATGGGAAAAATTCAATCAGATGAAGTATATGGAAAGGTTATGGCAAGGTATTAGTGTTGCAGTGGAATAATTAGTACAAACTAATTTATGCTGTGGTAACAACCCCCAAATCTCAGCAGCTTGAAACTACAAGATTTATTTCTCCCTTACACTACATATTTACTGTGGGTCAATTTAAAGTTTTGCTACATATCATTCTCACTGGAGAATTCAGATTGAAGAAATTCATGTTGATAGAAAAGGTAGTATCTGGAACATTGCCCGTGGCCGGAGCAGAAAGACAGAGTGGTGACTTACCTGAAAACTTCCAGCCAGAAGTGACACATACTACATCCTGCTCATGTTTAATAGGCCAAACCTAGTCACTAAATTTCAAGGGCCAGACAGCAGAAAGTGCCATGCGACTAAGAGGACGAATGAAAATATTTGGTAGACATGACTAATGACTAGCACAGTAGCCATCGCTTAATTGATAGGTGTCAACTGCCAACAGGATAAAATCTAAGCACATTTATTTGTCTTCAAACACCCTCTATGATGGAGCCTCTAACTATCTTCCAAATCTCATCCCAACAAGTTCCCAGTCCAATCATCATGAAGAGTTATGCCCCCGTAAGTATCAAGCTATGTCATGCCCCAAGATTTTGCACATGATGTATACTTTGCTTGAATTTTTCATTCCACCTATGTCTGCCTGGCAAACTCCTACTTTTCCTTCAGGGCCCAGCTCAGGGTTTCTCTGCCTTAAAAACAGCCCACTCCATCCCTAATCCATATGTAGTATGGCCTTACCTTATTCTATTCTATTCTATTCTATTCTATTCTATTCTATTCTATTCTATTCTATTCTATTCTATTCTAAACAGTATTTATGTATACATAATTCTCATCTATTAGACTGTAAGTGTTCTGAACATAGATCTCCAGGTTATTACTAATACTCAATAAATAATGTTTGGCTAAAGAAATAAAGTCATCTGCATTTTAATAGGGGATACCAAGATTTCGCAAAGAGAATATTAAACTTTCATCAATAAACCAGGAAACATTTGAGAAAAAATGCAGGACAGCAGGGGATAATGGGCAATAGTTTTTTATTCTGCACTGATAAAAATAACCTTTCCAAAGTAACCTTCTTTTTTTATTCTCTTAAATGCAACCTGATCATTTTAAATTAGAGGGTCACATTTATGTGAATCAGATTGGGAGGTTATTTTTAAACTACAGTTACCTCTTAGAGACTTCTTCCTGGAAAATGAAATATGTTAAGTTTTCCCTAAATTGGTTTATTAAGAGTTATTACCATGGTGAGCAATGCATTTACACATTTAGCAGCATTTACTTTCCATAGATACCCTGGAGCTAAGCATTTAGTTTGCCCCATTTTATAGAGAAGAGAACAGAGTCAGAGAAGGTACTTAAGTTGTCCAAACTTACGTGGCTGGTAAATGTATGAAATGGGATTCAAACTCAAGACTTTTGATGATGAAGGCAATGCTATAAACAATGTCATTTATGCAATAAATATAGTCAATAAGTTTATCTAATAAATTATCCTACCCTATGTTTAATCAAGCTATGGAAGGCACTTCTCTTTATAGTGTTTTTATCCAAAGAGCATTGACGTTATAAACTTGTAATAGTTCAAGACTCATAAATTTTGATGAAATCATACTTGACAAACAACTGTAGTTTTCTTGCCAAATTTAGGGCCTACGTTAGGCCTGGTGCTACATGGTGGTTACATATCCAGAAATTTTATGACCTTCCCACCTACTTGGACTGGCACATATCACTGGGTAGACTATGTCCTTGTATTCTTTGGTACTTTGGACATTTAAAGAGGGGAAAAAAGTGCACTTGTTTTCTAGGAACTTCTCCTACCAAGGATTTCCTAATATCATAGTGGCACTGCCAAAGATTTCTAAAACACATTCTCCAAAGAGCACATGACTGGCCCTAGGCCAGGTCTTCACAAGTATTCCTTTCAGGACTCTAACTGTATTCACCTGTGCCAAAATAATTTTTATCTGAAGGCTCATCTAATCTCTGAATCTAAGTCAGTTCTCTGAAGTCCCTGTGAAGCATACAGCCAGGAACTTCATTCCACCATCCAACATAAACTGATTCTTATAGTCCTTTACAGATATATTTTTATGGGGAAATAATTAAGAATGTCTTCAAAAACTCTTCTTGGATAGAGATTTTACTTGTTTATTCCAGCTTTCAGTGATTTTTTTGTACTTAGAATTTGTGTGAAAGTCCCAACAAAAGCAAATTACTCATTTCAGCAACAAGAAAACCCAATGAACATACTTCACTGGGGGCACATAATTAACATGACTATTCAGTAAATTTCACCTTCCAGAGAAATCAGGATGAGTAATTACTGAAGAAGCGTGCCTAAGTAGTTCTGCTGTACTTGCAACCAAATAGGCCATGCTGCCTCATAATGATTTCCCACAAATCGTTTCACTGACATTCTTAAGAGAGTCATTTTACCCGACCTGATACTTATTCAAAGTCCAGGCTCAGACAGATAACCCACCCTCAGACATTCTGCAAATTATTAGACAGTGTTTATTCATGTACTATCTTAGTCTCCATTACAGAGATTAATTCATGAATCTTTCTCAGTAATATTCTTTTCATCCATTCATTCCTTCAGGGCTAGAAGTTATTTTGTAGCATTTTAAATTAATTTTTCCCTAAGACACAATTGTTTTCAGCTTTGCCTGGTAAATGACAGCATAAGAAAATTACATTTTCCACCACAATGTAAAGTAGGTATCATAGCAGAAAGGAACATTTTAATAATAAAATCATTATCCTACTATCACAAAATAATAAATTATCCAAATATCAAAAATACAGAAAATAATAAATGTCTTAAATTCTCATACATGGATGTTGTAACAGGAGAGAAAAGAAGACAAATACATTTGTAGAAATGTATGTTTGTACACATCAGACCCACGCCAAAGCACATTCAATTAACTAAGTGACCTTTTAAGGGGCATCTGATTGGCTCAGTCAGTTAAGCATCTGACTCCTGATTTCAGTTCAGATTATGATCTCATGGATCAGGGGACTGAGCCCCACATGAGGCTCATTAGACTCAGCAGGGAGTCTGCTTGAGGATTCTCTCCCTCTCCCTCTGCCCCTCTCCCAGCCTGCTCTCTCTCTCAAATAAATTAATTAATTTTAAAAAAGAAACCACATGATATAAATGTGCACATATATGAAAATGTAAACATTAAAGTTTACGGAATAGGTCTTTAATGAATTATGTGTTTCAGTATATACAGTTGTTAAGAAGATGATTTTGGACTTGTACAGACTTCTGTTCAGATCTGCTCCCTGGAACTCATTAATCTCATACCCTTCAGAAGAATTCTCAATTTCAGTGATTCCTATACTATTTACCTATAAAATGATAATATCAATATCTAAAACTCAAGGTTGTGAGAGAATTAATATAATTGAGTTGATTTATATAAATAAAATAGTTAAGATAATAACTGGCATAATCTCTATGTTAATAAGCAATAGTTTTGTTCTAATTACCTCATCATTTAGAAATAGGCACTGAATGTGATGCTTTACAGAAGTGTGCAAATAAATGAATGTTTGGTATACACATCTATATGTGTAAAAAGAGAGAAATCAAGAGCAAGAAGCTATGGAAGGTGCTTACACAAACAGCACATGCATTTAGAAATTTGATGAAGCATCTAACTGTAGCCATGAATTGAATTTCAGGAAGTAGAACTCTTAGTAAGTAATACTATTGTTTATCAGAAATCATATGCAATTCTTATTTGGCAAAAACAGAAATTGGTTATTTAAAATGTTTCTGACTGTTGAATCTAAAATATCCAATTAAGCAGATACTTTATGGAGACACAACATTGGTATTTCCACAGAGTTTCTAAACATCTGGAAGCAGTCCCAGTGAGGAAAGTCGCTATGGCATTGATTTTTTAGCTCTTGGCTTCTGCTGTTTTAAGTGATTGTTTTTGCAGATGAAAAACCTTCTTGGAAAAGGAATAGAGAAAATTAAGCTTCCTTCATTGAAGTGTTCCCAGAACAATAAACACTGTTCTTAGGTGACCTTCATGGTTGATAATCTCAGCTGAGGGCACTTAAACTGTAGATTTTAGAACAATAATCCTGAACATACTACCTCATATCAGTATGAGTTTCTTAAGACTATTGAAAAAACAGAAGTAAAATGTCTGGCTTAGTACCTGTCTTAGAAAACTCCCAAAAGATCTAAGGCAAGCCTCTGAAAATCCAGAAATTGGGAAATAATGACTATAACAGAAAATATATCCGGGATTGTATTATTCAAGACATGTGGGGAATCTTCAATGAATAATCAGAAAAGAAAATTAAGCAAGAAAACTAGGATGTTTATTTAACACATCTCAAAACTACATGGGAAAAAATTATCTAGTATCTGTTCCATATAAACACTTAAAAAATGATATAGAAATAAGCATTTCCTTTGGGAAAAGACCTGGCTTCAAATCAGTTTTATCACTAAACAACTAAGTGACCTTGGGCAAATTACTTAACTTTGCTGAGTCTCAGTTTCCTCTTAAGTTAAATGATAATGAAAATACTTTGCTGATTCTTAGGAGGATCAGTTGAAAAAATGTATTCAGAGAACATAGCTGAGAACCCGATATAAGGTACTAAACAAATGTTAGTTTCACATATCTCTAAATACCTACATCCTCAGTATAAATTGACAGTTGTGTGAGATACACCATGTAAAATACTTCTGACCAGAGCATTAAAAACTATATTATTTGGGCGATTTAAACACTATCCATTATGTGAAGGCATTACTTTGCTCGAGTTGACTTTTATTGCAACTTGAGAGTCATCTTTAATATTAGGAATTTAAAGAGTCAATTGATAAACAACTGGTAATTTGAAATGGGCCCTTGTGAAAATCAGGAGATACAACAAAAAAGAGGTTTTCTGTTTGCCTGTTTGTCGTCAGAGATCCAGTTTACCAGGGCATCACTGACTTAATGAAAAGACAGAATTCGAGAGAAACAAGAGTTGGTAGAACCAAGTGACTTTTCCTTAATAAAATGTTGAAACTAGTATTTTGGACATTTCTTGAAGAATATTTTTAATTACAGACTAATTAGTTGATAATATACATCTTAGTTTTGTTTCAGGTACCTACCTTTTCACCCAGGTACTCTGTGGATCTTCTAATATCACACTGGCTCTTCGCTCTTTGCTTTTGTTCTTCTGCACCAAGTGCTATTCAATTTCTCATCCTTGTCTCTGTAAAAAAAAGGCATTTCTGTAATATACCTCATTCTTTCATACATTTAACAAATAAATCTTGTGTTCGGCCTTGGGGATACTCAAGGTGCCTACAGTCTAATGTCTAATGTAACTAACATCAGGTACTTTTCATAAGAACAGAGCATTAATTATCTTAACACCCCAATGAGATTACTCCCATTTTATAGAAAGGTAAACAGTCAGAGAGGTTTAAAATTTGCCCACAGTTCAAGTGCTTGCTGCTGGCAGTTTAGAATTAGAGCCAGGCAAAATGGCTCCAGCATGCATGTTCTTAATCTTGAAATTTATTTGAGGTTCTCTGAGATGGAGGGGAGCTGAAAATTCATAACAAATAAATGCAAATTATTGGGGCATCTGGGTGGCTCAGTCTGTTAAGCATCTGACTCTTGATTTCAGTTCAGGTTTTGACCTCAGGGTCATAGGTCAAGACCACATCGGGCTCCGTGCTAGGCATGGAGCAGATTTAAAAAAAAAAAAAAAAAGTGTCTTTGGAAATTAAATTTCCACAGCCCTGGTTTATCTAATTATGACTTTGTAGTCCACAAATGCATGCAGTGCTAAATTTCTGGTGTATGCACTGCAAAACTGCCAGGTACTTCTTGACCTAGTGAGATTTCTGTTTCTGTCTATCTTTTTCTCTGAAGCTTGGTCAGTAATGCTCTGCAACAAGGTGGAGAGGAGGGCAATTTTTATAAACCATTATAGAAAAGAATAACCAGTAATAATTTACCACCACAGACTCCATATGTAGGACCTTAAAGCTTTCCTATTTAACCATTTTATGCCCATTATATCAGATAATATTGGTTCTTATTCAAGATACATCTAATTACTAAAATACATGACAGTAACAAATTTAATGAAAAGTTTAGTTCTGTATATTAAATCACAGGCTAAGGCACAGAAATAATAACATTCAAAATTCAACACATGATAAATGATAGTAGCACATTTGAGGCTATTTCTCAGAAGTAATCCATTCTCTACAGTGATTTAGAACTGGCTAATGTGATGAGAAATTATTAACACGATGAACTACGATCAAATTTTTATAACATGTCACTCAAAAAGTAGTATTTCCATGACGAAAATTTGGGGACTATCTCAGGTTGAGATTCACAGGAAACAGACTGAATTAGAGATTAACATGCAGGAAATGTATTACGTGACCTTGGCATTTACATCCATGGAGTGGAGGGAAAGCAAGCAGGATCAAGTCAGCTGCTATGTAGTCAACAAAGGCTTCAGTCAATCCCATGTGGGAATTGTGGAGCTTGGGTGGCCAGTTGCCTGGCCTTTAGTGAATTAGTTAGACGGTGGTTGTTGGCCTGAGAAGGGAGAAGCCTGCTGAGGGAAGCAGGTGAGGCAAATGCTGAAGAGGCTGTTAGCACTCCAGCAGCTAAGGCAGTAAGTCCTTCACTTTTGAATGGGGCTCTGGATGGGGCATCACAGCATCCATGACGGAGACCTACACAAAATTCTGAAAAAGAAAAGTTAGAAACTAAAGAAAATTTTTTTCATCAATAATTCCAAAGGATCTATCCTTTGGTGAATATGGGAAACCAACTGACCAACACCAGTAATTCAGACAGAATTATTCCCAAGCTGGGGCAGGATGACAGAATGGTATCTCATAGCACTTCTATCTACGTATCTTCATAATCTGAGTTTATTATGTGGAGTGACCTCCAGCATAGAATTCCCATTTATAGCATTATTCTTCATAAACTTTATACTGATTGCTTTCCTACTTCTGATCCTTCTACCAATTTAGCTCCCATTTCTTTCCTTAACTCCTGACTTGACACTAAGCCTTATTTTCTAAGCAACAAATATCAGTTCTCCCTTTAATGTTCAAACAGCAAGCAGGGAAAAAAAAAAGCAGACATTTCTAAAATTGCTAGGGTGTGGATTAAGACATTACAAATAGAGAAACACATAATTATAAATGACCATTCCTTCCTACCAAACTCTTTATGTAAGTTCACCAGAAATGCAGTAACAGATTCTATTATCGAAAAGTATTTAAATCAAACCAGAGGTATCATTTTTGCTTGGAATATGAAAGACACTGAATTAGTAATTTTGTTGTGGTATTATAATATTCCTATACAACAGAATGAGTTTCTAGAAAGAGTAATTTACTAAACAATATAATGTCTCATCATCAAACACTTCAATGAGTTTCAGTATCTGCCAGTGCTATAAGTAACATTTAATGTCACTCTGTAAAAGTTTATCTTTGGAATTTTCAAGTCATAGGAATTGCCATGCAATTATTCAACATATTCTTGAATATTTATTAGCATCAGGAACTGTTCTAGGCATTGAGATAAAAAAGTAAAAAAAAAAAAAAAAGTCTGTCCTAATAAATTATATCCTAGTAATGGAAGGTAAAAAATAAAGCAAGTAGTTATGAATGTTACTAAAAAGAATAAACAACCAAATAAGTAAACAAGTATAGTAAACAAAGTAGACACAGGCTTTGTGGAGAATTTAAATGGGGCAATCTGATAGAAATGACTGCTCTAGACTGGGTAGCCCAAAAACATCCTCTGTGGAGTGATTCCTAAACTGAATGACAACTAGGCTTTGGCTCCTCAGTGATCAAAGAGAGAGCAATCCAGGCATAGATGACAAATGTAAAAGCGTCAAGGGAGGGATAAATTTAACATGTTTGGAAGTCAGAAAGAAAACTCACGTGGCTGGAGCTTTGTGAACAAGGATAGAAGTGAGGAGCGGTGAAATGAGAGAACAAAGCAAGGATCAGATCATTGTGAACTTTGTAAACAAGAAGAGGTGGAAGAAAAGGGAAATAAATGGAGTAGGAAACAAAACAGGAAAAAGAGTAAATAACTAGAAGAAGTCAAGGAGAAAGGAAGAGGGGAAGTAGAAAGGAAGACAAGACAGCAAAGTTTTTGGAGCCATAAAATACCACTGCTATAAGAAAGCATAAAATCTTGTATAAGAGATAAACTCTTAATGTACCAAAGTAGACAAAAAGACAAACAACAGAATTCCGAGGCAGAATTAAATCAGCCTGGGCTGGGGTACTACTGCCCTTGACTGGGACATTCACAGGAAGTCCCATGACCACAGCATAGTCTTGGGACTTGGGCTAGATGTTAGGGGAAGAAAGCCAGCAATGTTGGAAAGACACTAATCTTAAATCAAGTTATTAGAACTATAAGATTTTTATTAAAATGGAGTTTGTTTCTGGGAGATTATAGTACAGGAAGCAAGTTAGTGCCAAACTCTATTATAGGCCCCAAAAGAAGAAACAGATACAGGAGTCATGAAAGCAGAGGTCTGAAATTTATAGAGATTGAAGGACACAAATCAGCATGATAGAGGTTCAGTATAAAAATAAAGTATTTCAGATTAGAGGACAAAGGAAATGCTTCTTAGAGAAGCTGAGTATTGATTATGCCCAAACCAGGATGGGTTGTGTTTGAGAGAATGTGCCACCCACTGAATGCTCTACAGGCCACACTCTGTGGAATCACAGGCACACTTTTGCACCCCAACCTTAGTTATGTCTGACCTCCCAATTACTCTGAAATTCATGGGTCCTTTTGTGAAAGAGGAAGTATATATTACACTTTATTTTTCTTAATATCTCTATTCCTAAACAAGTTACTCCTGGAAATTATACTTTATTTGTTTTTAAAGATTTATTTATTTATTTGTTTGTTTATTTATTTGAGAGAGAGAGCTCACATGAGCAGGAGGAGTAGAGGGAAAGGGAAAGAGAGAACCTCAAGCTGATTCCAAGCTGAGCGCAGAGTCCAATGCAGGGCTCTATTTCACAATCCTGAGATCATGATCTGAGCTGAAACCAAGAGTTGGAAGCTTAATGGATAGAGCCATCCAGGCACTCCTTGCAAAATATATTCTCTGGTCATGATTCACAAGCACAGACCTACAAATCTGAAACATAATGAAGTTAGACTCATATAATCAAGCCCAAACCATTAATCTAGAATGGATTGTCATAGTGGAGAGGTGGTGATTAATATACAACAATGCACACTATTAAACAGAAGGAGTCATTTGAGTTAAGTCTCATAAAGATTAAAAGTAAGCATTGCATGTAATAGAAAATATATGATTGACAGCTTGCTTATCCTTCCATATTTACTGCACAATAATGAAGTAATTGTTAGAGTCACCTATAACCTTGATTGAGCTGAGATTCATTATTCAACTCTGACAGTATATGAAAACACTCACTTTTATCACTTATTTTTACCTGTTAATTATCTTTAGAATTGTGCTATGTCTCTCTACTCTCTGGTTAGGTAGCTTGGCGATTTGGAAAGACTACTTGATTAATAATCAAAAGACCTGAATACTTGCCACAATTGTGGTACTTTATTGACAGTGGGGGAAAAAAAACAGCAATTTCCATGAAACAGAAATCATATCTGTTTTATTAATACTAAATTCTAAAACCCAATAAGGATATAGATAAAAAAGTTATACAACAAATATTTGTTGTATGAATGAATGAAGTTGCTGAGCCTTCTGTACCTCAGCTCTCTACTGAATCATGGCAATGATATAAGTATCCTACCTACCTTGACATGTCATTAGAAGTTCCTGGAAAATTATAACTCATACATAAGAAAATTATTTTTATTCTAAGCAGTGCTAAAATTCAAACTCTAGTCTTTTCATCTGCAGAATACTGATCTAATTCACAATGGCTCTCTATAAGCTTCTTAACTGATTTTTCAGGTTAGTTGAAGAGGAAAGAAAGCAGAGATAACATTTTGAAAGGACTAATATATAAGCCATTGTTATTTGTGCTTCATCATCTGTCTTACTGGAACTGAGCAAAGTTAAGAATAATTTTAATGGTACATAATCCAATTTTAGTGGTACAAAAAAAGCAGAGATAGCATTTGAAAGGACTAATATATAAGCCATTGTTATTTGTGCTTCATCTTCTGTCTTACTGGAACAGAGCAAAGTTAAGGATAATTTTAATGGTACATAATCCAGACCATATGGACCTGGCATAGATGTGTGTTTTTGTACTTTTATTTAAATAGAGAGGTGTCTGGTGTTCTCGTAATTGAACTAAAACAAAGTAGTGAAGCCACAGTCACGACATCTTGTTCAGGATTTCCTCATTGTAAGGTTCCTCAATTTAATGTACCTGCACCTTAATCCATACAGACTGACATTACTCTGGATATGTATCAAGTTTTTCTCCTTTGAATAAAGAAACTATTTGTTTCACCAAAGCCAATAGAGTACTTACTGAGTGAATGACATTGAACAAAAAATGAGTTAAGTCAACACAGCAGAATGGGAGAAAGAGACACAGACAAGATCCACATTACGCAGTGGTAAGAATTAAATGAGAGCTCCTTGCTACCTCCCCTCCTACCTAGAGGTAACTTTGCTGCCAAAGACATAGGAAGTTATCAGGTAGGAAAGCATAGCCCGCTCTTTTCCATTTCAATACAGTGTATAACTGGAGACTTTCAACTGCTTTTCTTTAGAATACTAAAGTAATGGAAAATAGAAACAAAAAGAAAACAGTAACAGAAATATCCTTCCAGTTACCTGTAGATTTGAAGAATGTAGGTAGGTGAAACTACTCATCATCAAGATAATTTTTACATTGACTATATTTAGGCTCTGTATACAGTTCCCAACTTCAGTGCTTGGCCCTGATAATTTTCCAGCTCGGTAGTGGAATTAGCTGCCTAAGACTGCACACAATGCAACAGAAAATCTCCAAGACTGAAACCTTAATGATTTATTAAATTTAATTTGATATTCAGAAGAGACCAAGATCATTAACTGGAAATACATACCATCAGGCATTTTGGGCCATCTATCTAGTTCACCCACCCAACCAATCCACTAGATTTTTCAAACAACAATTGGTTACATTAACCAGGTCTAGTTAAATCTGCATCAACATTTGAGGTAGTCTAACTATTTGGCTAATTTAAAAAGAAACTTTCATAAATCTTGGGAAAGATCCTTTCTAACAGATATGAAATCCTAGTGGCTACTAGGATTTAGTAAAGAAAGGCATCTTGTTATCTTTACTATATCTTTCCCTCGTGGTTTTTTGTTGTTGTTGTTGTATAACAAAAGGTATATTCATTTTAATATTAATGAATCATGCAAGTTCAAGAAATGTCTCATCCTACTAAGAAAAATAAACTCACTGAAAGGCAATAATGTTGTTTTCCTGCATGACACTACCATCATTTGTTCAAGATAAAATTAGCCCAAGAATTCTTCCAATGGAAATCAACTTATCATACACTATGGCATCACTTGTAATCTTGGACTATCTACTAGAATGAGGTCAATACTAATAGCAAAGAAAACAAGACAATTGCAAAACACACTATGAAGAAAATTTAAGTAATAATGAGGTGCAGATCCTAACAGTATATGTTTTGAATGATAAAATCGTATTTAGCAAAAGAGACTTATTTTTTTTTAAAGATTTTATTCATTTGACAGAGAGAAACACAGCCAGAGAGGGAACACAAGCAAGGGGAGTGAGAGAGGGAGAAGCAGGCTTCCCACCGAGCAGGGAGCCTGATGTGGGGCTTGATCCCAGGTCTCTGGGATTATGACCTAAGCCGAAGGCAGTTGCTTAACCAACTGAGCCACCCAGGTGCCCCAAAAGAGACTTTTTAAAACACAAAATATTTGCCACTCTTTTTCAGAATGTAGGCCATCATGCTTCATACTTAGTAGTTTTCCAAGCAACATGATCACATAGAGACACAGATGTCAGAGATACATAGAAATTGAGCAATTTTGTTTAGGATTCCATTCCACAGGTAGATGGAGATACACTGATATTTTCAAGGTTGAACTTAAATGAAAGTAGTTCACATTTACTCAGTCTGACTGATGAACCAAAGAATCTTAACTTCCCAGACTAGATTTTGAATTTTTATCTTTTAGACCTATGTCTCACATCTAATAATTCTGTATTTTATTCTTGAAATAAAAAATAATCACCCATTAATCCCTGAATAATGGTTTAAAAGTTACTCTACTACTGTATTCATATTGAGGATGATAAAAGGAGCAGAATGAAACTATTCTAGAAGATTTAGTCATAACTAAAGCAGGAATGATCACAAGGAAACAGAGGATAATTTAATGATATTACTAAAAGCATGGGAATCCCTATACCACCTAGATGATTAGGAAAGGGGTTATTAGCTAAGCCATTGTCTGAAACCCACTGAGTCACTGGTCCCTTTGAAAAATGATTGGTCATTCTTTTCTAAAGATGGGTTTTTAAATTTGAGAGAAGCTTCAAGCAGCAGAACTGAAAGATAAAAAGAACACAGATCTCTCATGGTTTAGATTTCTCTTCTTAGGCAAAGGATTGAGGTAAGATATCAAAATATTTGTTTTCCTAATTTTAAGAACCCAAATCAGTCAGCTTGGAAGGATAAACTACCAGGGTCCCCTCAATGTTTACATAGTTCAGTAATTTGAATTAGGGCAGGAGCTTTTACACCTGGAGGACAAGAGATAATATGCTTCCACAGGTTGCATTATAAATGAATATTACAGTTTCATTTTATAATCTTTCCTTAAATTAGAAAATTATTGACTCAGTTGCTCAGTCTTAATGTCTTTTATGTTATTAGACTTTTTAAAAAGACTTGTATCTGTTATTGGACTATTCTCAGATCCTTATTGTAGCATTTTTACTAGTATGTTAAATAGACATTCAAACTGTTTTCATAATGAAGACCAAGTTCATTGACCCCAGTCATGGACCTCCCATGATCAGAAGAACCCATTCTCTGATGTACAGAACAGCACAAGCGATGAGGCCATCTTGTTCATTAACCCATTCAACTACATCACATGCCACCAAATGAATCATTTTGTCAAGCTAAAAGGACAAGCAAACAATTCTGGGTTTTGTCAACAGCTGCTCTGAGAAAAATAGGTTCTGTTATAGATATTTATAAATCTACCTTTTTAATTTTAAATCTTAATATATAAGTAAGTACTATAGAATTTGCCCAACTACTCGTCTGACTGAACAATACCAACCCCTTACCGTCATCATGACTTTTACATAGAGGGTCAATTTAAAGCTTAATTTCATAACTTATTTTCTAGGTATTTCATCTGAAAATGAAAACCATAATTCTTCTTGGGCTACTGGGAGCCACAATGTCAGCCCCAGTAAGTGATTTCACGGTACATCTAATATCATTGTGTGAAACCTGTTAACAAATCCTTCTTTGACCATTTTTGTTTTTCATTTTTTAGCTTATCCCACAGCGCCTGATGTCTGCAAGCAACAGCAATGAGGTTAGTTTAAATACTTACAAGTAGCTCTCCGTTTTGTTTTTGTTTTTTTTTTAAGGAAACCCAGTAGAGAAGAGATTAAAACCTTCATTCTCTAGCTTTCTCTTTCTCAAATAAACAAATTTTTAAAAAGGAGGAGAGAGGCACTTGGGTGGCGTAGTCAATAAAGCCTCCTACTGTTGATTTTGGCTCTGGTCACAATCCCAGGGTCTTGAGATCCAGCCCCCCTCCTTGGGCCCTGCACTCAGCGGGGAGTCTGCTTGAGATTCTCTCTCTTCCTCTTCCTATACCCCTCCCGTGCTCTCTGTCTTTTTCTAAAACAATCTTTTTTTAAAGCCTTCATTAATTTATCCTGCATTCCTATCCACTAGCTCTTATATCCAAATGCATTTCCAATGTTCATGTTTATTTGGTATACCAGGTTTTTCTACAATATTATTTTTCTCCCTTCTGTGACTATAAATTCTTTAAAGGCAGAGACAGTATCCTGTGTATCTTTTTATTCTAATAGCACCCAATATAGCTGTATATAGGTATTTAAGAGTGTAAAAATGACTGACTAAACCAATGGAATGGGCTGAAGTTGTGCAATCTCAGACCCAGTGGAGGAGGGGTGTTTAAATCCCAATCTCTAATCACTGTAATTTAGTACAAGCTTAGTGAGAAAACACCCCTAGCAGGAAACTGATCAGTCAGCCCTGGCTTGTTTTATATTTATAGTAAACCTTGTTCTCAATAGTTTTAGCATGCATAATCATCGTGTTTTCATATTATCTTTCCTTTTCTAGTTACTTCTGAATCTTAATAATGCTCACCTTCAGCCACTACAGTTTCAGGTACCTCAATAATGAGTTTAAGAACCCTTTTCAACTGTTTATTTCTTACAGTACTTTGTAGAGAACAAAATGTTTACTGATTTCATTTCTGAAGTCTCAATTTTTAAGGTTAAGAATTTGTCCCACATATTCTAACAACCATGTATTCGAAGACAAAAGTAAAAGCTGTAATCTGATAACATTTATTCAAAACTTGGTAAGTGCCAGGCACAAATTCTCCCAGGTGTGAGATAGATAAATTAACTACTTACACATAATCATACTCAACTGTGGAAAAAAAAAAAAAAAAAGACTTAAAACCAGTCTGGCAACTGGAGAAACCATGTTTTTTATCCATCTCAAATGTTCTGCCCCATAATTTTTATGAGCACTGGAAAGTTGGCATTGTTCATGTTATTTACACAGCTCATAATGTGCTAAGATGCTGTCCTTTTTTTACAATGCAGCAATGGAATTATAGAAATTGTCTACATTTTCCCTTTTTCTTGCTCAGGTCTGATTTAAAATTCTTTGCAAAATGAAAGGGAAATGCTTCCTTTCTTTCTTTTGTGTCCTTCCAGGGCCCATTTAATTCGTGGATCCCTCCTTTCCCTGGGATTCTGCAACAGCAGCAGCAAGCTCAAGTTCCAGGGCTCTCCCAGTTCTCTTTATCAGGTCTCAACCGGCTTGCTGGACTGTTCCCAAATCAGATACCTTTCCCAGGACGGGTCAGTTTTGCTCCAGGAACCCAGGTGGGACAGCTGGAGCCCTCACAGCCTCAGACACCACTGCAGACCCAGCAGGGCCCTAATCATGTAAGTCGAGCCTCTCCCATCCTGTTCTGAAGAGAGAGAATGCCCACTGAATGTGAAAATGAGAAGGAATCAGCTTTAAAATAAGACAGGAGTTACTGAGAAAGACTTCTTTCTTATTATTTGCTCTACCATCACTGGAAGTACTTCCTTTTCTGATTTCTAACCTGAAAAATACCATTTAAATCAGCTATTCTATCACAGCCACAAATCAAGAGTGTTAAAAACATGTCTGACAAAAGATAATTGGGAAAATTTTATCTTTAAAGATGAAACAATTTGTATTAAGGATATACATATGATAGATGACCTTTTGTTGTCCTAGAAGTCTTTAATACAAATTATAAATGTATATGGCTAGGTCTAAGAAAAACAGCTCTGGAATTTTACACTAAAAAGTCAAGTATAACTGGGGTGTCTGGGTGGCTCAGCCGGTTAAGCATCCAACTCCTGACTTCAGCTCAGGTCACAATCTCAGCATCATGAGATTCAGCCCCACGTGGGGCTCCATGCTGGGTATGGAATCAGCTTAAGATTCTCTCTCCCCCTTTCTCTGCCGCTCTCTACTGTGTGCGCTAGTTCTCTCTTCCTCTAAAAAGGAAAGGAAGGAGAAGAAGAAGAAGAAGAAGAAGAAGAAGAAGAAGAAGAAGAAGAAGAAGAAGAATCATCATCAAGTGTAACTTTTTTATACCTTTTTTGGCAGGTTATGCCCTATGTGCTCTCCTTAAAAATGCCTCAAGAGCAAGCTCAGGTAAATGAGAATACTATCACTCCTATAGACAGATGGCTAACTATATACTCTATCTAATGCTTTCTTTTATATTTGTAGTTCTGTCACCTATATCAGGACTATGAAAACTAATATAATTATCACTGTTTAGTACCACTATTGCTGGGCTGGCATCAGTTTGCTAATGTTAGGCTCACTTAATAATGCCTGAAGAAAGGACAGCTAAGGAGATTTCCCAGAACCCCTGGGTTTCCAGGGTATTACTGCATTGGGAATAAAGGAGTTCGATAAACCATAGGTCCTGGTCCCTCTGCATGATGTTTGTACTGGCATTTGGAAACTCAAGAGAAATACCATGGGCTGACTTTGCTCAACCCTTGATTTTGTTTCAGAGGGAGATGCATTAAACTGATAAAATATGATATGATGTAGAGATAAGAAACACTTGCCACATTATTTGGCAGTCAGGGCATTCTGCTCAAAATGTTACTAGGTTCTTGTATATTTTCAATTTAATTCCATATTATAATCAAATGGTGGCAATTTCCATTAAATAAGAAACCTTAAAAAATGAATGCCAGCTAGTATAATCATTAGAGTAATATGGAAAACCCTCTCAAGATTAGTTTCACCTAATTAACTTTACCATAGACTAGGTTCAAAGAAATAGTGACATGGAGAAATTATTCATCAGCACAGTACTGACCATTTCATAAAGAGTTACACCACTTGGCTCTTGTGTGATCATAATTATGTAATTTTTGTCCCACACTCATTACAAAATAAAAGTTACTTCTAGACATTACCTCATTCTATGTCAGAGCATTTAGAGAGGTAGATACAGGGTAAGTGGGATTACTTCATTTTTAGGATCAGGGAACTAAGTCTTAATGAGATTAAATTCCCAAACCTAACCAAAGTAAATAGCTGAGCTGGAATATAATTCTTCACCGTTCCTTAACCACTAAACCAGAGGTTCTCCACCCTAGCTTTGCATCAGGAGCTCTGCTGGTAATTTTGAAAATTACAAATGCCTAGACCCTATCCACACCTAATGAATCAAGACATGATGAGTAGATCCCAAATATGATTATCTACTAAAATGCTTAAGACATGATTTTAATTCTTAGCCATATATAAGAACCACTGCAGAAAATGTACTTCTCAAACTAGTTGGTTTTTTTGTTAACTCTTATGTTTAATACAGTATTTTATTTAATTACACAAGAATGCAAAACAAACTAAACTCTATGTATGTACTAAGATCCCCATTTTCTATAAACACATATGCATGTATAGATATACACAGGCATAAATGCAAGCCAATACATGATAATATGGGTGGTAAAGTTGCAGGTGATTTTCTTTGTTCCTTGTCTCTTTCTGGATTTTCTAAATATCCTAAAAAGGCCTATGGATTATCTTAATAAAAAGGCAATTATTAAAGGCAACACATTCTTGAGAATTCATTCATTATCATAGAACTTCTAATACCATTCTTGCAGAATGATTCTCAAAAAATATAGGGAAAATGTCTGGTAAGTCAGACATGACTTCTTATATGTTTGCAAAGTAAACTGTATATAAAGTTTATATATAAAGTATACAGTTTGGGGCGCCTGGGTGGCTCAGTTGGTTGAGTGACTGCCTTCGGCTCAGGTCATGATCCCAGAGACTGGGGATCGAGTCCCACATCGGGCTCCCTGCTCCGCGGGAAGCCTGCTTCTCCCTCTCTCACTCCCCCTGCTTGTGTTCCCTCTCTGGCTGTGTTTCTCTCTGTCAAATAAATAAAATCTTTAAAAAAAAAATAAATAAAGTATACAGTTTGTATACAAAGCCCATGGTGCCCTTTCTTAAAAGTCTATTATTCTGTTACTTCTTTCATGTTTTTGACCAAGCAACCTTGAAACAGTCCAGTATCACATGCAATATGAGATATTTCTAAAATTTGGGAAGGGCTGCCTCATGCATTATTTTGTTCACAAAATTACTAGATATAAATGAAGATTTTTTTTAAAGGCCTCTGCTGATGTCAAGGAAGCTCTTACATACTTTTCTGTTTATAAATAGATGCTTCAGTGCTACCCAGTCTACATGCTCCTACCCTGGGAACAATCTCAACAAACAGCCACACAATCACCTCCACAAACGGGACAGCAGCGATTTGAGGAGCAGGTACTACCGCTTGATTTTCATCTGACTAGTTCCATCTGAGACTAGAGATATGGTAAATTTTCAGAGGAAAGATTATTTGAATATATATACTGCAAAAGCTCAACAGCCTGAACTGGTGGTCACAAAAAGATACGGTGCATTCTCCTAACATACCACTAATTTGGAAATGTTCAAAGGCTGGATTTTAAAAGAACAAAGTCAGTGAGTGGACTTCAACAAAATCAGACGCCAAAAGATGAATCACCTTGGAAAAATTTTTTTCTAACTTTTAAAAAGCTACCAGCATCCTTCTTGTCATGCTTCCATGTGGTTATTATCAAGGAAAAAAAAAAAAATAGGGGCACCTGGGTGGCTCAGTTGGTTAAGCGGCTGCCTTCGGCTCAGGTCATGATCCCAGAGACCCGGAATCGAATCCCACATGGGGCGCCCTGCTGGGCGGGAAGCCTGCTTCTCCTTCTCTCACTCCTGCTTGTGTTCCCTCTAGGGCTGTGTTTCTCTCTGTCAAATAAATAAAATCTTTAAATAAAAAAAGAAAAAAAATAGCTTCCATGATGGAGGGAACCTATGATTACTAGATACAATTAGATAACATTGCCATTGAGTTTTATAGACCTACAGTATATTTTTAGAATTCTAATGTAATTTCAGTTGGCCCACACATAACTAGATTTCTTTTAGTTAAAATGGGAAAAAATTAATAATTTATCACCACTCTAAAACCAAATTAGAGAAAACTGAAAATCATGCTTTAAGTGAGTGGTAGTAGTAATTCTAATTAAGTTGTGTTATTTTTTTTAAGATTTTATTTATTTATTTGACAGAGAGAAACACAGCTAGAGAGGGAACACAAGCAAGGGAAATGAGAGAGGGAGAAGCAGGCTTCCTGCTGAGCAGGCAGCCCGATGCAGGGCTTGATCCCAGGACTCCGGGATCACGACCTGAGTGGAAAGCAGACACTAAACAGCTGAGTCACCCAGGCGCCCTTAAGTTGGGTTAATTTAAAGACAAAGGAAATTTAACCTAGAAATCATATGGTATTAAAAGGATGCTTGGTAAATTAACAATAAGTTCTACAACCTAGAATATACAAACTTCCAAAAAAGCATTTAATGTAAATATATATATATAATTTTAAATAATAATTTATTACAAAATTATGACAAAATCATCACAGCAAATCTAATGCATTTTCCAAAAATCTGACAGATGCCATTCTATACTCAATTTGGATATATTCCAGTACAAGCAGAACCTGTAAGTAATACATACTTTTCCTTTAAAAAAAAAAAAAACTGACTTTTGAAATGACTTGCTTCATAACATATTAAATCTATCGGCGCTCTTCAGCCAAAAACCATTAGGAATACACCCATAGTTGAACAAAACTGGATTTTGTTGCAATGAGTGAAGACAGATAGGGGACCTGTGGGTGTCTTAATAGGAAGGTAACTGTTCAAAGGGTCTGGGCTTCTGTCAGGTGATTTTGCAGGGTATTCAAGGAGTAATGGTTCTCTCTGAATTGGGTGTTCTCAAGAAATGATGGGAAATTCTATGACTAGTAATTAAACAATTCTTACTTAGATGATAAAGGCAAAGAAGAGCAAGGCAAAGGCTCTGACTGGTAAAGAAGGAAGAGTTACTGAAATTATCCAGGATATGAGGATCCCTGGTATTTTTGTGGCTTGCATGGCAACCCTGCTTTAGACAAGATTACACAGTGGTCTTTTTGTTGCATTTCATCATGTTTCAGACATGACCCTTGCTTGATGCTGGTATTCTGTATGATTGTTCATGTTCAATAGAACACCAGGGCCTTGCAGAGAATGTCCAGTAAGCTCCTGACAACACAAGCAGAGTTGTGTCTTGTGTCAGGAGCTACTTTTCCCTCTCTTAAATCTAAATGATTATTTTTATTTTTAAGAAACTAAAATTGAAGAAGTTGGGAAGTGTGTTAACTGCCTCATGTGCAGAACTACATATTTTAAAGAGGAAAAATTTAGATTTTTTTCAACTTTCCAATGTTACAGGTTATGCCAGGAGGACAGCTGCAACCAGCCATAGACCCCCTCGAAGGCACAGCTCCTGACACTGGTGTGATGGTAAGACTCCCTTGCCACACTGTGGTCAGAGGTCAGCAACTGGCACCTACAGGTGCCTGCACTACCATTCATTTTAATGGACTTTTCTGCTATTTTTCAACAAAAATTATTCTTCCTTCCACCTATAATCTTTCTGCAGTCAAGGTTCAATTTATTCAGTCCTTCAAATATTTACTACTCTATATCAGATACACTCTTAGGGGCACTCACTTAAAATCAGGTATTAAGACGCATCCAAATTTGCCGGCATATATTTATAGTCACTCTATGATAGATTATAATCTAAAAAACTAATAAAGTCATTTACTTCTTAAATAAATTCTTTGCCTTGCATCTCAATCCTGTTGCTTTATATTCTTCCCAATTTTGATCTTGTATTTGAACATGTAACCACTTTGTGTTCTTTCCATTTCTCTGTAGCAAGCAGGAGGAGTGATACCATTTTTACAAAAAGAAGTGATTAAACATGCCAGTGGAGGAATTTTTATTCCTTCAACTTCACAAAAACCAAGTACTACAAATTCTTTTGTTCCTGCTACTGACCCAACTATTACCCCAGAGCTGATGGAAAAGAAGGTAGAGTAATCAAAGATTTATTTTATGCAAGAAATTGTTATGTAATGGAAAATATAAAATTAATGCATAATTTGTAATAGTCATAGAAACGTGAGAGCTAATCATACAGTAAAATACAAGGTCTTTAAGTAGGGAGGCCAATAATTGATTACTAATAATCAATTAATTAGAATATAATTTAGTTTTTATTTAATAAATAATTCTATGAATGTCCTTTTCTCACTAGGCCAAGATAGATTACTTAAAGGAACCATAAGATGTTGTCCTAACCACTCAAGAGTTTTTGGTAGGTATTTGCCAAAAAGCATGCAGTAAGTACCTTGACACATCCTAAATTAAAAGAAAAGAAAACACAAACAACTGTCAGGGGAACTAATAAAGGGATCTTACCTAAATCAGATAAACAGTTAACACTTATATCTATAAAGCTAATAATAATTGTGGGACTTTAGCAACTTTTTAAAAATAAAATTAAATTTTTGAGTATCATGTCTGCCATACCATAAATTTGGTATAAATTCCGAAAACACAAATAGTAACTATATTAGGTCCATGTAAAAGACATTCTACAAACACAACATAGCATCAGTTCTCCTAAATCATCACTTCACTTTGCAAGCTAGAAGTTGTAACAATGTCAGTAAATCTGTATTAGACTAGAATGAAATAAACTCTCAAGGTGATTTTTAAAAATTGCAAAGTGATTGGGGCGCCTGGGTGGCTCAGTTGGTTGGACGACTGCCTTCGGCTCAGGTCATGATCCCGGAGACCAGGGATCGAGTCCCACATCGGGTTCCCTGCTCAGCGGGAAGACCGCTTCTCCCTCTCTCGCTCCCCCTGCTTGTGTTCCCTCTCTGGCTGTGTTTCTCTCTGTCAAATAAATAAAATCTTAAAAAAAAAAATTGCAAAGTGACATGGAAATTTAAAATTCCATGACCTTCATATCTAAACATAATCTTATTAATTACCTGTCCTAGTGGGCTTGGTTGACTGTCAGGCTCATGGGTGTTTGATAGAAGGGTAGGCTGGGATGATACAAGAAGTAAAAAATACACACTAAAAAGCAAACAATTTGGCCTGAAGGGAAAAGTAAAAGGCAAGGGTTTTTTGAACTCTCCTCCCTGCTGCCTATGGTCTTTTCTTTTCTTTTTCTTTTTTTTTTTTTAATTTTTAAAGATTATTTTATTTATTTGTTTGACAGAGAGAGAGCGTGAGAGAGCGATCACAAGTAGGCAGAGAGAGAGGAGGAAGCAGGCTCCCTGCTTAGCAGAGAGCCTGATGCTGGCCTCTATCCCAGGACCCTGAGATCATGATCTGAGCCAGAAGCAGAGGCTTTAACCCACTGAGCCACCCAGGCACCCAGTCTATGGTCTTTTCTAATTCCTCCTCCGATGAATCCTCAGCATTCTTGAGTTAAAAAAAAAAAAATTATAAAATACAACCAGAGTGAACAGTTTAGCCTAGACTTTCGAAAAGTCTTTTTTATAATGTGACATTTTGTACAAGGCAAGTCAACTCAAGTTATTTAATCAGAAATAATAAAGGATGTCAGCGTAGGGTGGCCTTCCTGTGACACAGTGCCAGAAGTAATGTCTTCTAGTTTTTGTTAAGCATTTTAGAAAATATCTAGGAAATGTTCCACAAAACAGTCTACTGGTATTAAAATGCATTCCTATCTTATTTTTCAGAGGAAAAGCTATGGCGGTGCCCCGGATATCATTTTAGGCTACCTGCTTCCTCAATGCCAATATCAGTTCATTGAAATATACAAAATGTTCTTCTCTTGAATTTCTTCTTACTTACAAATAATATTACACTTTTTAAATAAGTCATGGAAAATAATACAATTATATAATAAGTCTTGTCTTTACAAAACTATGTTTCTTTCAAAAATATCCTATCATTATATAATCTTGAAAGTAACAACAAGAATAAAGCTAATATCACTGGATCAACTAGATCATTGCATTTATTATTTATTAAGGGTAGCTTTGGAAAATGAGAATAAAGATACACCATCATTGGATTTATGAGTGTAGTGATTGTGACTAATGGACTAAAGTATGTACCTTTGACATAGCATCTCATTATTACCCCCAGGCCCATTTGGCTAGACTCCTTCTGATGCAGTTTCTCTCAGAATCAAAATAGTTGGTGGCAGATATCAGGAAGTGCATGCTCCCATTAAGACACAGCTACACAGACAGATGACTATCCTCACCAAAAAGATTAGATCCCCAAGAAGATGTAGACTGGTTGGAGGAGGCAGCATCCTGTTGAGAATAGGGCATAGATTTCAGATTTCATCATATCTGGCTTTCAATGTGGTTTTGAACCTTCAGCAAGTCACTTAACCTGAGTCTCAGGTGTAAAACAGAGATAACAATACCTTTTAGAACTTCTGAAGGGACTACATGAAAAACACATATAAGCTACCTGGCCACACAAAGTACTCAGAAAATGTTAATTTCCCCCCCTTTCACCTGTGACTATGGAAACTTCTTATTTTCTCAGCTTTGGAGCTAAAGCTGAAATTCTGAGAAAACAGGAAAACTGACATTTGATATGCTTTATATATTTGTACATAGATGTATGTTGATGTGTGTGAGTGCATGCACACAGAAAGAAAGTTGAATGTATAAACGAGTGAAAACATGAATGTGTTAAGTGGTTTCAAACAAATTTGATTACTATTGTAGGCTTTAATGTTGATCAAAATTCCTAGAATCATACCTTTTCAGAATTTAGTAACATTATGACTCTGAAAACTGCTACTTATCCTATGGAAGAGAAACCCAATAATTACATATTCTATTTTCATCTTATATTTTCTCCTTTTCTCCTAAAATGCTGAGTTGAATGAATGTAATTCTGGGTAACTGAATGACCTCTTAAAATATTGGACATGACATAGAGATTCACACATCAAGATGTCTAATGAAAGCAAGTATTCAGCTCTTAGGAACATTGTGTCCCCAAATTCCAAGAATTCACAAGGTCACAGAAAAAAAATTACATGAGGTAATTGATGCTGAGTGTTTAGAAAACAATCTGGAACACAGCACACTCTCAACTTCTCTTCAATGAGGAGGAGAAAGGGGATGGTCAGAGACTAGAGAGGAGAATTGAGCACAACAGAGTTACTCTGTTCAAGGGGCAGTGAAGAGAAGCAGAACCCAGGGAAAACTGCAAAACCCTAAGCATCAAACTAAAATCAAGTCAAGAGTTTGGCAATATCAGGGATTACAATAGTAAATACTGTGAAAAATATGAGGATGACATAGATACAGCAGTAACAGGTAAAAGCATAAAACGAAGAAGTATCACATAAAATAATGTAATGTTAAGCATTATTACTCTGAAAATAAATATTTTGATAAAAACCATTTAAACTAAGCTAAGTATGCTGAAATCATTTCTTTATTCTAGATAATATAACAGGACCTTCTTACTGTATATAGCTTTAACAAATACAATTTAGTGTCTTAGCTTAAAAAATAAATTCTATAATCTCTGACTGTTCAGGATCCGGCCTGTTTCAGGCAGATGTTAAGTCATGTTAAGGTATTTGTGAGCAACAACTATGCTTGAGAACCTGAATACTATAATTGCTATCAATGAAATATTCTACATTTTCAAAATACTTTATAAAAGAACTTTAAACCTACCATTTCTGTTAGCAAAGTTAGAAAGGTAAGAAGGTACACTAAATGGAAATATCACCAGAATTTAAGCAAAAAACTACATTTTGTTTGTTTTAACCCTAACATTCCAATCTCTCCATCCCAGGCCAGTGGGGGAGGGGGGAAGGGAGAAAAAGCAGCTTAACCAACTCACTTTGTACTGATTTGAACAGAAAAAATCTACATAGAATAATTTCTCTAAAATCAGCTCTGCACAGATTTTATAATCCACAATGCTTTGCTTAGCTTTAAATGTTTCTTTGGGAGAGGGGACATCACACTTCTATTCAATTAAGAGAAACATTTTTTGTTTTATTTTTTTTTTATTTTTACTTTTATTGTTACTTAATTTTTTTCCAGTATTCCAAGATTCATTCCCCATTCCCCACACCCAGTGCTCCACACAATAGGTGCTCCCAGTACCCACCACCAGGCTCTCCCATCCCTCCACCCCTCTCCCTCCAAGTCCCTCAGTTTGTTTCTGTGTCCAAAGTCTCTGTTGTTTCGTTTCTCTCCCTGGATTACCCTACTTCCCATTTACTTTTCTTCTCCCACTGTCCTCCAGGTTACCCCTCACGCACCACAAGTAAGTGAAACCATGTGATACTTGACTTTCTCTTCTTGGCTTATTTCACTCAGCATAATCTCTCCCAGTCCAGTCCATGTTGCTACAAAAGTTGGATATTCATCCTTTCTGATGGAGGCATAGTATTCCATTGTATATATGTACCGCATCTTCTTTATCCATTCATCTGTTGATGGGCACTTTGGCTCTTTCCACAGTTTGGCGATTGTGGCCATTGCTGCGATGAACATTGGGGTACATATGGCCCTTCTTTTCCCTACATCCGTATCTTTGGGGTAAATGCCCAGTAGTGCAATTGCAGAGTCATCCGGTAGCTCTATCTTTAATTTTTTAAGGAATCTCCACACTGTTTTCCAAAGTGGCTGCACCAGCTTGCATTCCCACCAACAGTGTAAGAGAGTTCCCTTTTCTCCGCAGCCTCTCCAACACTTGTTTCCTGTCCTATTAATTTTGGCCATTCTGACTGGTGTAAGGTGGTAACTCAGTGTGGTTTTGATTTGAATTTCCCTGATAGCTAGTGACGCTGAACATTTTTTCATGTGTCTGTTAGCCATTTGTATATCTTCTATGGAGACGTGCCTCTTCATGTCTCTTGCCCATTTTTGGATGTGTTCATCTTCTTTTGGGATGTTGAGTTTGAGTAGTTCTTTATAGATCTTGGATACCAGCCCTTTGTCTGTAGTGTCATTTGCAAATATCTTCTCCCATTCTGTGGGTTGCCTCTTTGTTTTGTTGACTGTTTCCTTTGCTGTACAGAAGCTTTTTATTTTGATCAAGTCCCAGAAGTTCATTTTCGCTTTTGTCTCCTTTGCCTTTGGAGACGTGTCTTGAAAAGAGAAACATTTTTACAGTCTTGAGGTCTTATATTTTTTTACACTTAACCATGCCGCGAATTCAAGTGGCAGGAGTTCCAATGCTCCTCAAAACGTTCCCTACAAACTTTCTCCACTGGTTGTTTCCTATGTAAATTGTACTAGAACAGCATTAGTGCAAGACTGAAATATAGAATCCATACATGACTTCAACCTTCAACATTGTATCCATACCCAAT
Organism: Spilogale gracilis; assembly: GCA_004023965.1. Lineage (NCBI taxonomy): Eukaryota > Metazoa > Chordata > Mammalia > Carnivora > Mephitidae > Spilogale > Spilogale gracilis. Next base: position 29,284 of record PITA01014409.1, read on the forward strand.
CTATCATCATAGTCTAGTATCACTTGTAATGCAAAGATTTTAAGTATGTGGTTTGATGAGTTTTATTCACACACACACACACACACACACACACACACATGCACACACACACACACACAATGTATATACCTTGTAGCCACCACCCTATCAAGATAGAGAACATTTCTATTGCCCCTAGAAAGTCCTTCTTGCTGTTTTCCAATCAATCACATCTCCTACTCTCATTCCAAGCTACTACTTAAAAAAATATTTTTCTGTCAATATGTATTAATTTTGCCTGTTCTGGAACTTTATATAAATTAAATCATACACTATATATTCTTTTGTATCTGGAGCCTGTTACTCAATATAATGCTTTTGTGATCCATCCATTTACTATTTCAGTTGTATATTACATTGCATGAAAGTACCAGGTTCTTTCTTTATTCTCCTATTAAAGAACATTTGGGTTACTTCTAACTACTGAACATTAAAAATAAAGTTGTTATGACTGTTCTTACACAAATCCTTTCATGAATGTGTATTTTCTTTTCTCTTGAAAATACCAAGAAGGAGAGCAAAATCATAGAGTAAGTGTATGTTATAAATAACTGGTAAGTAGTTTCCAATATGGTTGTGCCATTTAGTACTCTGATCAGCAGTGTATGATAACTGCAGTTTCTCCAACTTCTGGCCAACAATTTACAATTATCTTTTTAAAAAAATCATTTTCATGAATTGCTCTTTGGTCATACATCCCTTCAAAGGTTAACCTTCATGGAGTTTGACTTCCATCCCTTCCTCTCTCTCAAAAGTTGCTGCATGAACATTGTCATGATTATTGTTTTGACTTTAAAAAGTATTTATAAATAACCACAGACCAACCCCTACATCTATATCTCAGTCTAATCTATTAAATAGCAAAATCTACAGGTAGTCTAATATAGTAAATAGTTCAAAACTGTCTTTTTAACATTAGCTATTTTAACAAGTATGAAGAAGCATCTCATGGTTTTAATCTGCATTTGCTTGATGACCACCAAAGTTTTTCTATGCTTACAGGCCACTTATGCATCCTCATTTCCAAAAATGATATTCTTTTGTTGACTTATGATTGAATTTTAAGAGTTTTTTATGGATGAAAGTACTTTGTCAAATAAATGTGTTTTTAATACTTTTCCCATTGTGTATCTTGTCCTTTCATTTCTTAATGGGGTTTTAAAAAATACATTTTTTTAATTCAATGCAATTCAATTTGTCAAGTTTTCAAAGATTAGTGTCTCTTATGTCCTATTAAAGAAATCTTTACCCACTCCAAAGTAGTGAATATATGTTCCTAGTTTTCTGACAGAACTTTAAATGGTATAGTTTGTAAATTATTTAGGTCTAGAGCTATCATTTTTTTGTTTATAATATGAATATCGGGTCAAGAATAATTTTAGGGGCACCTGGGTGGCTCAGAGGGTTAAACCTCTGCCTTCAGCTCAGGTCATGATCTCAGGGTCCTGGGATCGAGGCCTGCATCGGGCTCTCTGCTCGGTAGGGAGCCTGCTTCCCCCTCTCTCTCTGCCTGCCTCTCTGCCTACTTGTGATCTCTCTGTCAAATAAATAAATTAAATCTTTAAAAAAAAATATTTTTTTTTTCGCACAGAGACCTAGTTGATGTTATACAGAATCATTTTAAAAAACTACTATTTTCTAATTCAGCTGCCTTGGAATCTTTACTGAAATCAATTGACTTCATCTGCATCTGTTTTCAGACTCTATTCCATTTAATGCTTTTCTGTTTTTGCATCAATACTACATGATCCTGATTACTATAACCTTTTGCATTTCCATATAAATTTCAGAATGACTTTATCAATTTCTACCACGCTAGAGTTTTAATGGGATGGTACTGAATTTCCAAATCAATTAGTAAAGACTTGATATCTTAACAATATTGAGTGTTTCAATTCACGAACATGATATATACTTATTTACTTAGGTCTTTTAAGTATATCTCTGAAGTGTATCATGGCCCTCAATGTAGAGGTTTTGTAATATTTGTTAAATTTACTTCTGAATGTTTTATGTTCTTAAATTTCATTTTCCATTTTCAGTATATAGAAAGGCAGTTAATTTTTATATACTGCACTTATATGATAAGATAGTGTTAAATAAATTAAAATATTTTTCTGGAAATAAAATTAATTTCACTTGTTTCCATTTAATTTATTTGTTTGCAGTTATTCTTCTTACCTTGTTACACTGACCAGGGTATCATCTCTATTGGTGAGTAGAGGAATAAAAGTGGGCATGTTTCCACCATCCCTTATATTAGGAAGAAAGCAATTGTTAAATCAGCTATGCATTTCCCATAAATTACCCTTATCAGCTTGTAGAAATCCTTTTATTTCTAAATTGGTAAGAATTTTTATTATGTTTAGCTGAAACTTTTGTCAAATGATTTCTCTGCATTTACTGAAATAACATTAATTTTCCTTTTCATCTGGTTATGTGAATTACAAAGTTTAATATTTTAATGTTGAATCAACCTTACACTCTTAAAAAACTCACCAGTTCATTCTAATGCAATATCTTTTTAAAATATTGCTGGTGTCAACAGAAAATGAACAAACTATTTAAAATCTCTCAGAGTAAGAGAGTTTTATTTGAGCCTAAGTTAGGACAGCTGCCCGGGAAACATGTTCTTCACAGGGATGAAAATGCTCCAGAAAATGAACAGTTTTAAAAGGTAATATGCCTTTTTACATCTCACAAATGATCAAAAGTTTGTAGATTAACATATAGGTAAGAATGACTTTTTTTTTATTGTTACTTAAAAAATCAGGCTTTTGGTTTAAATAAAGTTTATATACAATCATGCTGACTTAGAAAGAGATCTAAACTAGATTCCCTTATGTATCAGGCCTTTAGAGAATTTTTTCTCTCATCACTGGGTTCAACTCATTAATACTCTATGAATGATTTTTACATCTCTGTCCATGAATACTATTAGTTGACAATTTTTTTTCTTATAATATCCTTGGCAGTTTTTATATTGGGGTTTTGCTGGTTCTCTAACATGAGTTGGGAAGTGTTCTGTTCTTCCTAAGTAAGCCTGTGTGTTATTGGTATTCTTTCTTCTTTAAATGTTTGATAGAACTCACCAGTAAAGCCGCTTGGGCCCAGAGTTTTCTTCAAGAGAATATTTTTAATTATATTTTATTAAATACAGGGTTGCTTCAATTTTTTACTTCTTCTTATAGGAGAGTTAGATGTAATGTAAATGAATAGGTATAGCTGTGTTTCAATAAAACTTCATTTACAAAAGCAGGCATGGACTGTGTTTGACCCTCAGGCTATAATTTGCCAACCACTAACTTGGAGCACTGACTCTAAACATTTATTTTATTTATCAAACATGTTAAAGATATAAAATTCTAATCACTACTTTCTTCTTTAACTCATGCATTATTGAGAAGTGGGTTTTAAGTATCTAAATGCTTGAGTATTTTCAACATATGTTATTATTAATTTTTAAATATACCCATTGAAATCAGAAAATATATTCTTTTTATAGATCTTTTTATCATATTGTCAGCTGATTCAAATACATTGTTGAAAACAGAAAAAGTGAGAAAAAGATAAAACATAAAAGGAATAATTAGTAAATAAGCATGGGAAAGTATTTCACTTCTTTGATAATGAATGTGATATTTTTATAACTCAGTAGGCACAAACCAATGCAGGTGAAAGTGTATTGTAACTATCAGTCCATTTTCTCAAGGCAACAGAGACTAATACAGTACATTGTAATACAATTTATAAAATGTACCTTAAGTTTATATTCCTTGATTGAACTTATTTCATATCTGCATATCTAAGGAAACAACCCTATCTGTTATGCATAGCAATTCACTGAAGCTTTTATCAAACTACCAAAAAAAAAAGGAAAAAGAAAAAGAAAAAGAAAGAAGTGTCCTCACAAAAGGGAACTGCAAAACATTCATTAGCAGAATATTCAGCAGCCCTTTATAATGAAGTATGTTCACATAATGTTAATTGAAACTCTATGGAAATTAAGTATGCATAAAACTACCCCAAAAGCATGCACAACTATGAAGCAAAATAATACAGACAAAAGTGTCAGGGTGAAAACATCAAGGTCCTGTTCTTTTACTTTTTAAAAATTTTCTGCGATGTGTTTATCATGTGAAATTTTTAAGGGAAAATATTCTTTTAATATATCTCAAATAATTAAGTTGCCTTTAAACACCCTGTTCTTTATTACTGACCATGACTGCATCAGCTCTAATCTGGTTTTTCTCTTGGAAATCAGAGACCCAGACACTGCAATACTGCTTTTAACCATCTCTTGGTGTCTCAGCTAAGAATGTCCGTCTGTTTGACCTGGAAATCCACCACAGGTACTTGATATTGCTGAGATCGCCTTGGGTACAGCTGACAGTCTTGGTTGCTCAGTAAGGATGTCCTTCTACGTTTGACTTGCAGTTCCACCTCTGTTCCATAGTCCACCTCAGGTGGAAGCAGTGCCTGGCCCACTCTATCATACTGCTCCTCAGAACAGAACATTACACAGACCCCAGGGCTGTTCCACTCTGCTAGACATTTTGTATCATTTTACACCTTTAAAATTTATTACTAGTCACTGCCTCAGACTATGGTCTGTATTGGTGACTATTTTCTGCATACTTAAAAATAATAAAGGGGCGCCTGGGTGGCTCAGTTGGTTGAGCGACTGCTTTTGGCTCAGGTCATGATCCCAGAGACCGGGGATCAGAGTCCCACATCTGGCTCCCTGCTCGGCAGAAAGCCTGCTTCTCCCTCTCTCACTCCCCTTGCTTGTGTTCCCTCTCTGGCTGTGTTTCTTTCTGTCAAATAAATAAAGATCTTAAAAAAAAAATACATATAATGCAGTTGCTGGGTCCCCTGTTCTACAAATACTAGTAGATCATCTAGTTGATTGTTTCATTCAAATTTCCTATATTTTGACAATTAAAACAGATGTGAAAATCTCTAACTGTGATTTCTGATTTGTTTTTTCTTCCCTGCTTCCATCAATTTTCGCTTCATATATATTTTGAAGTTCTGATTTTAAGGGCATACACATCTGGGACTCATATTTTCTTGAGGAATTGATCTTTTAATTATGACATGACCCTGATTACCTTCAATAATACACAATATTTTGAACCTTACTTTGTCTAATATTAATGAAGACATACCAGATTCTTATGCTTTATGTTTACATGATATATCTTCTATCATCTATTTACTGTCAGCTGCGTGTCTTATAAGCAGCATACAGTTAGTTGGCTCTTGCTTTATTACCCAGCCTCAATATTTGTCTTTTTTAATTGGAATATTGAGTCCATTCAAATTTAGTGCATTTGTTGATAATGACTGTGATTAAGTCCACTCACTTCGCTGTGCACTGTGTTTCTAGGATCTATGCATTGATTTTTGATAAAATTTGGAAAAATCTTCTCAATATTTCTTTGACTTCTTTTGTGTTCCATTTTCTCTCCTCTATCATTCTAGAACTTCAGTAACATACATATTAGATGACTTGATTAAAAAAAAACATACATATTAGATGTCTTGATACTATCCCTCAGATCAGTAAGCCTTTGCTAATTTTAGTTTCCTCAGTTGTTCAAATTTGGAAATTTTCAATTGACTTCAATTCACTGGTCCTTTCTTCTGCTATTAATATCACCCAGTGATTTTTTAAGTTTTTAAAATTTTAAATTCTTGGATTACTATTTGATTTTTTTTAACAATTTTCTTATCTCTCCAGACATTACCAAACCTTTCAGTCAATATTTATTTATTTATTTCCCATAAATCCTCGAACATGTTCAGTCCTAGTTATTTTTTTTTTTTTAAGATTTTATTTATTTATTTATTTGACAGAGAGAAACACAGCTAGAGAGGGAACACAAGCAGAGGGACTGAGAGAGGGAGAAGCAGGCTTCCCGTCGAGCAGGGAGCCCGATGTGGGACTCGATCCCGGGTCTCCAGGATCATGTCCTGAGCCGAAGGCAGTCGCTTAACCAACTGAGCCACCCAGGCGCCCTAGTCCTAGTTATTTTTAAATCCTTTTCAGCTTATTTCAATTCCTAGATTGTCTGTGGGTCTACCGATTGATTTTACTTGTGAGTACAGGTAACAATTTCCTTGTCCAGTGGTTAATTTATGTGTCATTTGACTTGCCACTGAGCACCAAGATTAAATATTTCTGGGTGTGTCTGTGAAGGTGTTTTGGAAGAGATTAGCATTTAAATTGGTAGACTCAGTGAAGTAGATTGCCCTGCCTAGTGTAGGTAGGCAGCATCCAAGTCACTGAGGGCCTGAATTGAACAAAAGAGAGAAGGAGGAGGAATTTTCCCCTTTTTTCTGCCTCACTCATTGAACTGGGACATTTCATTTCATCTTCTGTTTCTTGAAAAGGGACTTCTACCATAGGTTCTCTTGATTCTCAGGCCTTTTAACTGAAACTGAATTACACCATTAGCAATCCTGGGTCTCCAGCTTGCTGATGGCAGAGTGTAGGCCGTCTCAGCTCCCATATCATGAGTCAATTCCCCACAATAATTCTCTAAAGATATATAGATATAAATACATAGTTGATCCTTAAACAACATGAGGGTTGGAGTATCAAATCCCCCACAGTCCAAAATCCATATATGATTTTGGCTTCCCAAAAACTTAACTACTAATAGCCTACTATTGACCAGTAGCCTTACTGATAACATAAGTAAGGAATCTTTTGTATGTTATATGTATTATTTTTTTATAATAAACTAAACAGAAAAGAAAATGTTATTAAGAAAACCATGAGGAAGAGAAAACACATTTATAGTACTTTACTATAAAAAAAATCCACATTTAAATGGACCCATGCAGTTCAAACACATGTTGATTGAGGATCTACTGTAGATACAGAAAAGAGATATATTATACTAGTTCAATTTCTCTGGAAAACCCTGATCAATATACTTTGGATTTTTTTCTGTATACTTAGTAATTTTTTCATTATATGTTGACTTTGTAAATGATACAGAGGCTCTACATTCTGTTACATACTTCTGAAAATGTTGTATTTTATGCTAATATAGTTAATATAGTGAAGGATCCACATTGGGTTAGTGGAGGCTTTTTTTTTTAACATTCACATATTCATTTCACTTTTATCTTCAGTGCTAGGGCAAAACTAAGTCCTATCAACATAGTCTTTACACCTATGGGTTGCCTCTATAGTACTTGAATAGAAAACTTATGATATTTATCAAGCTCCTATAAGTGGTGGAACTCTAATTCCTAACTCAGTCTCCACAGCAATAAGAAGTTGCTGAAATCTCTATTCTGTTAACTTTCCAGCTATAGTTTTTCCTGGGGATCCTTGATGTCTTGCTTTGCATAGGCATATTTTAGTAGTCAGTCAAGAATTGAGGAAGACTTTATACACATATTTTGAGGATTCCACCTCAGACATTGCCTCCAGTATGGAACTTCCCCACTTTGGCATCCCAACCCCCCTTCTCTGATATCTCAGAGAATATCACTTCCTTACTGGGAAGCTCCCAACCCCACACTCTGCAGATGAAGAGTGCCTATGAGGGAAAAGTGATATAAATTAGATTCAATCTTTCCTGCAAGAGTCTAATTTCCTTCCCCCATCCCCCCAAAAAGAGTTTAATTTCCTTAAGTTGGTACCTGCTTTTGGTCACTCACCAATGTTTTCCAACTATTGTTTTTCATATTATATCAAGAGTTTATATAATTGTATTACCAGAAGGTTTAGTTCAATATAAGCTTTCTGTCACAGAAGGTGAAGCCTACGTTCTTCAGATTTTCCCTCATAAATATCGTTTAGTATTTTTATCTTTACTGTCTCTACCCTCCTGAGGGCCATGCTCATCTCTTATGAGGATTAATATATTACCACCTCCATATTTGTTTCCCCTAAAGCAGAATATTCATTCAAAAATGGAACCTCCATCATGTTATGCCCTTGCTTAAAACCATGCAACACCTTCCCATGGGTCTCTGCTTAAAACCTTGCAACACCTTCCCACGGGTCCCTTGCTTAAAACCATGCAACACCTTCCCATGGGTCTCACCAAGCCCCTTCAATTGGCTTAAATGTTCATATTACTTGGTCCTGCTAATACATCAGTCATAAACCTTTGATCATTATATTCCAACCAAAATAAACTCCTTTACATTTCATAAAATGTGCCGTGAACCCCTGATACCTGAAATTTCACACTCTAGTCTCTCTCCCTGGAACATTACTCTTCCTTCTTTTCATTTGGCTAATATTGTATCACTTCTTATGGTCTTTACTTTTCGGTATATTCTTTCATAAACCATTTATATTAGGCTGGGGTGCCTGTTCTGTAGTTCTACAGTATCCATATTCCCTTAGTCATTTCATTTACAAATTCTGTTTACTTGAATTCTGTCTAATAAGCTATAAGCTCTACTAAGCCATGAACAGTGTCTTTGCTACTAAGTACCACAGAGTGACTTCCACAGTGCCTGATTTGTTGCTATAGCAAAATAAATGCTTAATAAATTAGTAAATTAATGACTATAATTTAGTTAGAATGCAACATAATTCTCTCCATTGATAATTTTGTAACTTAAATGGTAAGAGCCAATAGCTGAGCAGCCTTGTTCACTTATTTTCTCAAAAAATAAAACATGAGGGGCGCCTGAGTGGCTCAGAAGGTTAAGCCTCTGCCTTCGGCTCAGGTCATGATCTCAGGGTCCTGGGATAGAGACCCACATTGGGCTCTCTGCTCAGGGGGGAGCCTGTGTCCCCCTCTTTCTCTGCCTGCCTCTCTGCCTATTTGTGATCTCTCTCTCTGTCAGATAAATAAATAAAATCTTTTTAAAAAATAAAAAATAATAAAATGCGAAAATGCCAACACACTTTAATTATTATATCAATTTCCATTAAGAATTATGTATATTTGATATATCTTAATAACAGTCATTTCCTTTCAAATGTGTCCAATTATAAAAATTATTTTTGTGGCTCATCCAAAACTTCCCTTGTCCAAATCAAGATGTATTATTATTGTTTTGGACATACAGTTATAATTTTAAATATATGAAATTAAACCTGGAGGACAGTGGGAGAAGGAAAGTAAATGGAAACTAGGGTAATCCAGGGAGAGAAACTAAACAACAGAGACTTTGGACACAGAAACAAACTGAGGGACTTGGAGGGAGGGGGATGGAGGGATGGGAGAGCCTGGTGATGGGTACTGGGGACACCTAAGCGTGGAGCACTGGGTGTGGGGAATGGGGAATGAATCTTGGAACACTGGAAAAAAAAATTTAAGTAGCAATAAAAAAAATAAAAGAGACTATCTTTGTTATACATTGTAGACTAATGTCCAAAGGGGTTGGCATATAACGTCTTCTGAGATAAAAATAGTTTTAAAATTGCAGATTAGGGGTGCCTTGGTGGCTCAATCAGTTAGGCATCTGCCTTTGACTCAGGTCATGATCCCAGTCCTGGGATCCAGTCCCATATCAGGCTCTTTACTCAGCAGGGAGCCTGCTTCTCCTTCTTCCTGCCACTCCCACTGCTTGTGCACTCTCTCTCTGAGAAATAAATCAACAAAAATCTTTAAATAAATAAATAAATAAATAAATGTATGTATGTATGTATGTTATATAACTATTTAATATTTCCATAGCCTCCTTGTAATTCACTAAGTGAATTTCCCCCTAATTCATTTCATGTTATTTGTGTTATGGTTAGGAAATAATTCTTCATTCCAGTTACACAGTTTACTAGATTTGTGTTCTTAGGTATCTTTTTTCTTTTTGTTTTCTTTCTCTTTCTTTGAAATCTACCTTTCCAAGCTGCACTTTCTCATCTGTAAAATGGGGATAATTACATAGTTTATCCTATACGGCTATGGCGAATATAATGTATTTCACATAAAAACATTTGTTAGCTTCATGGTGCCTGGTGGCTCAGTTGGTTAAGCGACTGCCTTAGGCTCAGGTCATGATCCCTGAGACCCAGGATCCAGCCCCACATCGGGGTCCCTGCTCGGCGGGAAGCCTGCTTCTCCCTCTCTCACTCCCTCTGCTTGCGTTTCCTCTCTAGCTGTGTTTCTCTCTGTCAAATAAATAAAATCTTAAAAAAAAAAATTTGTTAGCTTCTAACACATCAGTATTCTTTCACAATGTTACTTTAAATAATATAAACTAATAGAACATCTTCTAATTATATTACATCCTTTAGGACTTAGTATAATTAGAACCTCTATTAAATATAAAAACTTTTCATATTTTAGTAATTCAGAGATAAAAATAAAGGGGGGAAAAACTTGAAATTCTGGACCATGAACATGGTGATCAGATATGCACCTGAAGGAGACTAGCAGTTCAAATTTAAAACTTTTGATTTCTATAAGCTGCCATATAGAAAACACCATTTTTATTTAAATTTTTCAAGCTAGAAGGCAAATAGGAAAACTGTTGTTATTGTTTTTTTAATGCTGAATAAATGGGTGGTTATAAAAGGTTAACCAATTTGCCCAAGTTAAGTAATTGGAGGGGCATGATTCAGATTCTGGATTCATGATTCTACAGGCCACTTTCTTAATCTCTGCATGAAGAGCACATGTCTAGGGGAAATGTCTCTTAGGAGGAACCATAGGCAGTATCTACAGAGCTCTCTGTAACACAGTGTAGCAGCACTGTAAAACATGTTTTGTATCAAAATATTTAGAACCTATTCAAACATTTTAGAAAAAATGTAAGTTTGTAGAAGGATGTTATTAATTTTTAAATTGTGTATTTAACCACTACTGGTGTGATTTGGAGAAAATAAGTTAACATATTTTACAGATGGAAAGGGGAATTTTTAGAATTTGCTACATATCTTTTTGTAATGTATTTCAAATATGGCAATTTCTATCATTTGAGCCGTGTGAAAAATATCAAATTATTAATAGAATTTGGTATAAAATTAAAATTATGCTGATGAAACCATGTCTTCATGAGTTTGGGGACAGTTAATAAATGGATCTTTTCAGCTATTGGTCTTTGGGTGTCAAGTTACGTCATGACTGATAAAGAACACAAAGAAGTATCCAAAACAACTTCTAACAAGCCTAATTTGTTCACTCGGTAAGTATTTCTTAAGCACCTAATTAGTGCCATGGAAAGCCAGGCCCATTCCAAGGAAAGTATGGGGGTCACAGGGCTGTCTGGCCCTGGTGCTGGCACTTGCTGGTGCTGACTCCAGGCATGAGAACTCTACGAGCACCTTCCTTCCTTTTTAACAACTGAAAGTTAAGTGTGCCATGGAGATTGTGAGAGTGACAACCACTGAGATTCTACAACATTGATATATAGGATTCTAATTCTTTTGCAGGAATCCACAGTCACTAAGGACACTTCTAGTTGGTTATACAGGGGCTTTGAAGATAATTCAAAGATTTATCTGCATCTGTTCTCTTAGAAGGGTGCCACTGACTTTGTTTTAAATAAAAAAAATTCCTCCTGACTACTGAACATGTATGCAAGTCTATTAAAGAGTAGATAATTTCTCATAGTTTTCAATGATTAAAAGATAGAGAGTAGAAATGCCTAAAGAATGCATATGAATTGAATTTCTACAAACTTTGTCAGCCACAAGATGTAGAACAAGGTATTTCTGCTTCTTATTGAGTTAATCCATTGATAAGGCTTCCCATAGTGTGGCTTAAAATGTGCATTTCCTTACCACTAATTCTAATCCTTTAATGAGAATGAGTCAGGGGCTTTTTTTATTGCATTAACTGCCAAATATCTTCCTGTATTCTCATCTCCACTTACCATCCAGTCTGAGTATTAAAATTGGAAAGGTATAGAGAGGTCATCTAACCATTCCAAAATCTGGTCTGCTACCTACTACACCAGAGCCTGTAGTGATTCAACATCTCCTTGAATACCTGCAAATAGGTCTTTTTAACTTTTAATAAATTTTTCTTTACAGATTATTTTTAATATTTTTTGAAGTATAATTGACACATTAGTTTTGGGTTTAAAATCTAATGATTCAGTATTTGCATACACTGCAAATTAATCACCACCACCACCAGTAAGTCTAGTTTCCCCATCACCATATTTTGTAATATATCATGCAGTATTATTGACTGTAGTCACTATGCTGTACATTACATTCCCATTACTTATTTATGACTGGAGGTTTGTGCCTCCTGATCCCCTTCTCCCATTTTGCCCACCTTCCAATCCCACTCCTCTCTGGCAATCAACCAACCTGTTCTCTGCTTTCATTAGCTTGATTTTATTTTGTCTGTTGGCTTGATCTTTTTTTTTTTTTGTATGTTCCACATATATGTGAAATCACAGGGCATTTGTCTTTCTCTGCCTGACTTTATCAGCATAATACCCTCAAGTTCCATCCATACAAGATTTCATTTTTTTATTGCCGAGTAGTTTCCGAGTGTCTGTCTCTCTCTCTCTTACACACACACACACACATACACACACACACACACACACACACACACACACACACACACACACACACCTGAATCCTTTCATTCATCAGTGGATATTTTGGTTGTTTTCATATTAATATCTTGATATATTCATTTTCTTCTGCCATCTGAGTACCCTCCAAAAAATAAATAAGTAAACCTAGGTTCTCTTTCATGTAAAAGCTTGTCCAGCTTCTGAAAGCCACTCACAACCTCTTTCTGAGCAAAACATCTAGCTGCTCTTCCTTGAGTTACCCTTGCACTTTGAAAGACAACCATGTGCTGAAGCCACTGCAGAATTTTTTATTTATAATCTTTGTTCTTTTAGGCAAAGGCATTTCTGTTTATTAGATTCTAGTCATTTGAACTAAGATTTAGCTAATAAAAGTAAGAACAGCTTCTATGGCCTCAATTCATCCAGAATTACAGCTTCTATTCCCTCCTAATACTGCTTCGCTTCAAAATTCCACTACTTACATTCATATTTAACCAACATAGTAAACCCCTAATCTCGTTCCAGTTACTGTGTAATGTGCTTTCATAAAGCTTTACATTAGGTGAGGTAACTATTTATCTATGGAACCCTGAGGATATGTAGCAGGCAAAGGTCTCATTCAAAGCTTCAGCTCTATGTTCATGAAACCATCATTTATGAAGTAAGATGGCATGAAGACAGCTTTTATAAATTTCATTTCACTTCAGTACCAGTTCCAGAGATAATTATTTTTATATTCACTTTATTTTTTAAAAGATTTATTTATTTGAGAGAGAGAGCAGGGGAAGGGGCAGAAGGAGAAGTAGAAAGACTATCTTAAGCAGGCTCCACTCTCAATATAGCTGATGTGAGGCTCGATCCCACAACCCTGAGATCCTGGCCTGAGCTGAAATCAAGAGTCAGATGCTTAACTAACTGAGCCACTCAGGTGTTCCTTAATATTCTTATTTTCTTAAAATTACAACACTGCCAAACATGCTTTCCAATAGGTTATAATCAATACCCACATGATGTTTACAAAATATTTTTTATTTTACTTTTTTCCGTAACCCAGCACAGAATATTTTTAATTACAGAAATTAAAAAATAAGAGCATGGGGAAACACGTGAAACAGAAAGCTCCGAATATACAAGACATAAAATTTGAAAAGTCACCACAAATAGATGTATCTGGCAGTCACTCATTTAAGTTTCAATGAAACTGTAAATGTTGCTTAATCCCCAATTTTGACACATTGTGATAGCTGATGATTCACTGAGTAATAACTGATCCCAGGGAGAGGCCTTCAAGCCACAAACTTCTCCATTCCATTCACTTCTGAGTGTATAAAACAGCTGTAGTATTCCTGGGCCAGTCACTCTCCGTTTCTCACAAGAGCATCCAAAGAGAAGAAATTGGTCGCAAAGGTAAGAGAGGTAAGAGAGGTCTTAAATATTGTGAATTATGATAGATGATAGATAGGTAGGTAGAAGATAGATGACAGACATATCCTGTAAAATGTCAAAATTAAAATTACTGAGACTGTACACAATGGTTGCTTGAATTTGTAAACTTAGTAATTAATCATTTGGGGTATTATGCTTTATCATCTTACCCCTGACAGCATCTAGTACATGCTTCACGTGAGAAGTTATGCTGTGTGTGTGTTTATTTATGTCTGTGAGGAGTGTTTGTGTGTGTGTAAAATTGCCTATTCTGCCAGTCTTCCTATAGAATTCTGAACTTCACTGGAATTTTAATCTTATAATCATAACATTCATCTGGTATTTTTTAATTCCCAATTTGATTTTTAATCAATATGATCTAAAATAGAGGTAGAGTTCAAAACCTAATTATAATTTTTCTTTTACATTTTACTTTTCTATCTCATAGATATTCAGGAAGCATCAAGAGGGGATGAAATCCCCCTAGAATCCCAATTAAACACCTTGAAACACCCCAAAATAATAATAATAATAGGGGCAACTGACATTTTCCTGAATGTAAAAGTTTAAATTAATCTTCAGAAAACTTTGTAATGTGTTGACCTATAACCATATAATTAGTTAATTTAGCTCATTTTTCTCAAAAATTTATTAGCAATTATAACTAATACATTATAACAATTTGTATCATAAGATAAAGAGGCCACAATAAAAATTAAAATATAAAATTAACTGCTTTGGAAATGTCCTTACGCAAATATCAAAAATAGGTGCCTCTAAATAGCATGGAATTTTTCAGTTGCTGGAGAACCAAGTCAAATCTCTGTCACCTAAATTAACTTCACAGTCATTATTACATTGTTTTGAACTTCCTGAGCTCAGTAAATAACTGCTTACCCCCACACTACCATTCTGTATAAACTGAGGCTGTGTTCCATTCCAGAAACTCCTATTACCATATAAAGAGATTATTCTGAAATGACGCGTGAAACTTTATTTTTGAAAGGATTGATGTAACATAGTTGTAAAGTTGCAAGATACCTTTGATTGTACAGCAATGTGCTCCATTAATAAGTTGATTGGTAGTCTAAGATTAAGGAACTTCCCTAAAGTCAAAGAGCTGTTAGTGACATAATCCGTACTACAACTGGATCTTCCAAATTCATGCTAACATTTGGTGTTTCTCCTGACTTCTAGGATACTGCTGAGTAAGATGAAAGTTCTCCTTCTGATCACAGCCATCTTGGCAGTAACTGCTGGTTTCCCAGTAAGTATCCATTTCTACATTCCAAAGTATTTATGAACTTTTTTTTCTAATTCATGAATCTTGGGATTTTTTTTTCCTCCACACACTGTATTTCTACTTTAGAAACATGCCTGGTGTTTATCCGTTTAACATGATATTCTAGAAAATTCTGTAAATCATATATTGTTCAGTGCTTAGTTCAGTTCCATATAGCTTGGTACAGTAGTGAGTTTTAATCATTTAAAAAACATACTAACACTACAGAAAAATGGTTACTATAATATTTTCTGGACACTAAAACACTAGATTTTAAAAAATGGTTAGTATAAAATAATATTAGGTAGTAGATAAATTATTTCCTTCACACATAATATATCTATTTCTCAGTTTGTGTGTTTTATCAACATGAATTGAACTAATTTCACTGTTTGAGTTTAGGTCTCTGAAAACCAGGAAAGAGAAGAACAAAGCGTAAGTTACGTTTTCTCTTTTTCCATTTAAGATTTCCATGTAAAATATTCAGAACTGTGGTTTTAATTCCTTTATCCAAACTTCTCAAACTCTAGAGAAAACCTTAAAGAGTTTAGGTATTATTAGCACTCCACAGAATAAACTTCAAGAATTCAATCTTCTTTTCTTTTTTTTTTAAAGATTTTATTTATTTGACAGAGAGAAACACAGCCAGAGAGAGAACACAGCAGGGGGAGTGAGAGAGGGAGAAGCAGGCTTCCCGCCGAGTAGGGAGCCCGATGTGGGACTCGATCCCGGGTCTCCAGGATCATGACCTGAGCCAAAGGCAGTCGCTTAACCAACTGAGCCACCCAGGCACCCCTCCCTTTTTTTTAAGATTTTATTTATTTATTTGACAGAGAGATCACAAGCAGGCAGAGAGGCAGTCAGAGAGAGAGGAGGAAGCAGGCTCCCTGCCGAGCAGAGAGCCCGATGCGGGGCTCGATCCCAGGACCCTGAGATCATGACCTGAGCCGAACACAGAGGCCTTAACCCACTAAGCCACCCAGGCATCCCCAATCTTTATTCTTAAAAAGGGAATTTTAGCAGCATCTCATGTAAGAGCGGGACCCAAACTGAAACTTGAATCACTCTGTGATAAACTGGATTATAATATTTTTGTTAAAATTATCTAACCTAATAGAGGCTCAAAATTATTTGTGCCTCCACTCTGCTTAATAACTCTACAAAACTAATTACAGAAAAGGCAAAAATATAATTTTGAAACTTAAGAATTAGGAGATGTGGACCAACCAGTGACAAATTCACTAAAGGATTATTTTAGTCTAAACAGTAAATCAAAAAATTTTAAGAAAAAGAAAATAAAATTTGAAGAGGGGCATCTTGTTTAGGGATTCATTTATACCCCTAGAAATCTTATTATCTGAAAGGAAGCATGGTTTGGGGGTCAAAACTATAAATGGTGTTACAGATACCAAAATTGATATGGATACAGACAGAAGATAAAGGGGGAAAGAGGAAAGAATGAAAAGAAATAAAGAGGAGATTGTATCTAACACAGGGTTTGGGTAAAGATCTACACAAAAGAAAAGGGTGAAATCTGATGTCACCCTCCCTCTTGGCCTTACAGTTAAAAGCAATTATCAGGAAAATTGGGCTAGGAGTAGAAAGGTACAAAGATATGGGCATCTCTAAGTAATTTCCTAAAATTTTCTAAAATGATGCAAATTAATTAATCCCTGTTCATAGCACACATAAAAAAGGTAAATGATCCCAGAATTTCTAAAACCTCTACTTAAAAGTGAAGACCCACATTAAAAGGCTATTTTATGTCTTTCAGTCATACAGAGTAAAAAAAACAGAAAGACATACAGTATGTCTTTCAGTCATACAGAGTAATTTCTTTCTTTCAACAGGCCAGTGGAAGCAATGAATCACCTTCACAGTTTTATGGGCCCCCGTACCAATATCCATTTGGCCCATATCCACCATTCCTGTATCCAGGATATCCATGGCTTAGATATTATTATTTTCCTTTTCCAATACCTCTCTCTGTCCCTACTCCTCCTCCTAATGGACGGTAAACAAGAAAGAAAAGTTCCACTACAATTTAAGATGAAATAGGTGGTAAGTATGTCTAATAGAAAGCATGTTTTTTAAGTTGTTGTCTGTGAATTATAATATATTATTTCATGAAAAAAATATGTCACAACGTTCCCACTTACCCCTTAAAGTTATAATTTGTTTCAATCTTTTTCTCTGGTAGACACTGTTAGGGCTCTAATTAGAGGTACATACTTGAGTCTTTCTATGATCAAGGGAGCGGAGATGTTTAAAAAACCTCACTTGAAATAAACCTTTTCTTTTTTTGTTAAAAGATTTCTAACTTTTTATATATTTTCTACTATAATCAGCATTTATGCATATTTGGGCTAAGTCAGAGGTCTAAAAGAAGCAAAACTTCAACCAAAGAAGATATCACAATAAATAAACTTTTGGATCTAAGGTCTAAGGCAGACTTCAGTCTGTTCCTTAGAAAATCATGTATTTTTCTAATTAATATTAAAATCTCAACCTAGCTTCTGGGTCACATTATAATAAAATCCTAAAGGCTGAAAATCTCATATATAATAGAGGCCCCTATGACCTCATATCAAGAACAAAGTTACTGGGTGAATTAAAGGAATGTGGACTACAGATTACAATAGGATCAAGAGGGCTGTTTTAGGAAACAAAAAACTTTCAGCTAATATCTACCACTAAAGGCCTCTTCCATCTTTCCTGCACTTAGTCTTCTAGAGCAGAAAATTTCCCAGTCCTTGAACCAGATTTACTTTTGAAGTAATCTTCATAATTAAAAAGAAAAAAAAATGTAAATTCACAAGCAAATTACCCATTTGGATTAATAATTTAATACTTATTTATTTCAGGTCACTGTAAAATGGAATGTGAGCCACTTCCTCGAAGAATCAATGTTCCTGCTAATAAGACAAAAATAAATGTAACTGAAATAGCATACAGTATTCTCTCATTGATATCTTTAGTGGGCTTCTGCAATAAATAAGAGAAGAATCTGGTTTCTTATTTTCTAAATGTGCTTCATTGGTAGGAACGCAAAATAAATTTTATGGGGCACTTGGGTGGCTCAGTCATTTAGTGTCTGCCTTCGGCTCAGGTCATGATCCTGGAGTCCCAGGACTGAGCCTCCCATCAGCCCTCCTGCTTGGCGGGAAGCCTGCTCTCCCTTTCTAACTCCCCCTGCTTGTGTTCCTTCTCTTGCTTTGCCTCTCTGTGTCAAATAAATAAATAAAATCTTAAAAAAAAAAGAATGCAAAATAAATTTTAACAGATTTTAATACATATTCCTTTTTTTGAAAGAGAGAAAGAGTTTATGAGCCAGTTCGGCTGGAGGGGGAGAGAGAGAGAATCTTAAGCACAGGTTCAATATCATGACCCTGAGAGCATGACCTGAGCTGAAGTCAAGAGTTCAATGTCTAACCAACTGAACCACTCAGGGGACCCTTAATACACATTTCTTGATGACTAACCAGTCTACAGAAAACATGGGGATTGAGGTGACCAAAATCAACCAGTCCTGGAAGTACCTTGAATAAAAAAAAGTCTATATAGCAATTTGTGCTATTTATACCAATTGTATTAACAAGAGCCAGAGGCTGATTTAAGTCAAAAAAATTGATGTTTCAATAACTCAAGTAATTGTGCTTCAATTATTCAACTGAGTCTGTAATTATATACTGTAGGATATAAACTTGATGTGTTGGGAAAGGATATCAAAAACTATCAAGTACTTTGTGTAACTTCAAAAAACCGTTGAGTAAGATCCTAAAAATGGCATCCATATCATGCCTATATGCTACAAAGTGCTTTTTTGAATCATTTGAACACCAAATCATCACATCATCTCTGTTCAGTAATCACATTTCATATGTGGGGAAACTACAGCTCATGAAAATCCCGAGGATCTACACACAGACCTAGAACATGTCAGAAAAGAAATACAAACCAAGCTTATCCAACTCCTATGTTTTTGCTAGCAGCCTGTATACTAAAATAAATTCTGAGTCCAGGACTCTACAGTGGCAGTACCAATGACTATTTAAGTCCACCTGTTTTCACTTTAGTTCAGGAGAAAAAATCAAACTCTTACTAATAAATGTAACTGCCATGCACTTCCTTCTCTGCTAATCTAGATGCCACACCACCAAAATTATCTTTTGAAACACTGACTTATATTTCTGAGTTACTCAAATGCTATTGAAGGCTTCATCTTATCTGCAGCTTAAATCCATTTTCCCCCACATGGCATTAAGGCCTTTTACATACTAACTTTGAGCTTATTTATGAATTCCTGCCCCATCAGCCAGCCTCTCTTACAGCCCCAGATGTTACACCACACTACTGCCATTCCCCAACAACTTCATTCTCACACTGCTGTGCTTCTGCTTATGCTGCTCTCTCTTCATGCAATGTCCATGCCTCTGCTTTACTATTTAAATCCAATTTATCTTTCAAGACCCAAATCTAATATCATGACCTTCATGAAAAACTTTCTCCTATCTCTCCAAAGTAACTCACTACTTTGTACTTCTTCCACTACACTTTATTTCCTCTTTTTTAATAAATCTTACTATAATTTCTAATAAAATCATCCATTTACACCTCTGCATTTTTCTCAAGAAGACTGTAAGTTCCTATAATAACACAATAATATAACAACTATTCCCCAGTACTTAAGCTATGATATACTCAGTGAATGCTTAATAAATAAAATATATTAAGAAAACTTCAAATTTTCTAATGTTAAACAAAAGAGCTTTTTCATCAACACACAAATTAGCAGATTACTCCTCTCTGTAAAAAAAAAAAAACTTCTTAAAATCAATATACCAATGGTAATTTTCTCTCTTATGCAATTATAGCATTAGCAAAACAAATTGGGTAACTTTGTGTCTCTCCACACTTTCTACAGAAATTATAGGATCCATAAAATTTGAAGTCATGAATAAAACTGTCACAAGACAATGCAAAAATCATCATATATATGTGTATATATAATTACACATACAACTTAAGATTATGCACACACATACACACACACACACTTTACAGGATTTAACACTGGTGTCAGCTATGGAAAAACCAAATTCAGATTTTAGTTAACCAAATATATATTCCCTTTCATATAAAGTAAATGCACATGGCAAATATTTTGCAAACTTCACTGAAGAACAACTTGTCCTGATCATCAGTTTCCATAAATCTCATGATCAAACTCTAGAAAAAAAACCCTAAAGGAAGAAAAGGTAGCAGGTGGTGATGAAAATAGACTTTCTTAAGTAAATGACAAAAAGCATCCAACAAGATTCTACTTGCACAATGAGCCTTTTATTATGTCACAATGGCAACCTTTGTCCCCACAGGTCAGGAAATTAGAAAAATTCTCTTTGAACAAAGATTACATTTCTCTACTTCAAGTAAAAATTGTTCATAGCTAACACCCCTAACGTCAATGAGGGAAACTCTGACCTGTAAGTTGGCTAAAAATCAAGGCCAGCCTAATGAGCCTCTTGGCATGACTTGAATAGGGAAATTGCTGTCTCCCTTGGTCATCTTCAGGGATCAGAAGTTCCTCAAACATTAAATATTTATTCTTGGGTATTAAAGTCAGGGATCCCAGTTAAAACTATGGGAGGGAAAGCAAAAGGACCAAACTGTCCTCAATATAATTTGGTAAATGAATTTTATAATGATTATTTCCCAACCTTACAACTGACAAATTGGAGGCCACTGCAATACTGAGGAAAGGTAGTCAAGGGAAACCAAGATGGAGAAAAATGAAGGAAGGAAATCAAAGTTCTGAAGAGGGGTCAAGGCAAAACCTGGCTGCTCAAAAGTTTGGGAATATCAAATATCTAATTTACTGTCTTTCCTCCATTTTGTTTGCTTAAGTCTTTGATATATGCCGTTAACTCTCAGATTCTATTCACCTCAAATTGTATCACTATAATTTCCTAGAGGGGGAAAAAAAAGAAGTAACTGTCATTTACTTTTAACTACTATATTTGTGAAGCAAGTACACTCTATTAAAATTAATCAGTTATTCCCCCAATGGATGTGGGCAACATCATTCCTGGTCCTGATACTTTTGACTATTGTGACTAGGGAGGGACTTTCTTGATGACAGTGTGGCAAGTCTGTTCTCTTCTGAAATCTAATGTTGGTTTATGGGGATAAGATCCACAAAAACACTGTGTCCCAAAATGTGTTTCTTTTTTTTTAAATTTAATTTATTTTTTTCAGTGTTACAAGATTCATTGTTTATGCCCCACACCCAGTGCTCCATGCAATATGTGCCCTCAGTACCCAGTAGCAGGTTCTTCCATCCCCTTGCCCCCTTCACTCCAAGATCCTCAGTTTGTTTCTGAGTCTAAATTCTCATATGTTTCACTTCTCTCCCCGAATTACCCTACTTCCCATTTCCTTTCCTTCTCCTACTGTCTTCTATATTACCCCTTATGCACCACATGTAAGTGAAATCATGTGACACTTGACTTTCTCTACTTGGCTTATTTCACTGAGCAAAATCTCTTCCAATCCAGTCCATGTTGCTACAAAAGTTGGATATTCATCCTTTCTGATGGAGGCATAGTATTCCATTGTATATATGTACCACATCTTCTTTGTCCATTCATCTGTTGAAGGGCACCTTGGCTCTTTCCACAGTTTTGCGATTGTGGCCATTGCTAAAATGAACATTGGGGTACATATGGCCCTTATTTTTCACTACATCTGTATCTTCAGGATAAATACCTAGTAGTGCAATTGCAGGGTCATAGGTAGCTATATTCTTAATTTTTTAAGGAATGTCCACACTGTTTTCCAAAGCGGCTGCATCAACTTGCATTCCCACCAACAGTGTAAGAAAATTCCCCTTTCTCCGCAGCCTCTCCAACACTTTTTGTTTCCTGTCTTGTTAATTTTGGCCATTCTGACTGGTTTAAGGTGGTATCTCAGTGTGGTTTTGATTTGAATTATCCTGATGGCTAGTGATGATGAACATTTTTTCATGTGTCTATTAGCCACTTGTAGATCTTCTATGGAGAAGTGCCTCTTCATATCTCCTGCCCAATTTTGATGTGTACATCTTCTTGGATGTTGAGTTTGAGTAGTTCTTTATAGATCTTGGATATCAGCCCTTTGTCTGTAGTGTCATTTGCAAATATTCTCTCCCATTCCGTGGGTTGCCTCTTTGTTTTGCTGACTGTCCTTTGCTGTGCAGAAGCTTTTTATTTTGATGAAGTCCCAAAAGTTCATTTTCACTTTTGTCTCTTTTGCCTTTGGAGACGTGTCTTGAAAGAAGTTGCTGTAGCCGATGTCAAAGATATTACTGCCCATGTTCTTTTCTATGATTTTGATGGATTCCTGCCTCACATGGAGGTCTTTCACCCATTTTGAGTTTGTTTTTGTGTGTGGTGTAAGAGAATGGTCTACCTTCATTCTTTTATACATACTTGTCCAATTTTCCCAGCAACATTTATTGAAGAGACTTTTTTCCACTGGGTATTTTTTCCTGCTTTGTCAAAGATGATTTGACCATAGATTTGTGGGTCCATATCTGGACTCTCTACTCTATCTCATTGGTCTATTTGTCTGTTTTTGTGCCAGTACTATGCTGTCTTGGTGATCACAGCTTTGTAATAAAGCCTGAAGTTAGGTAATGTGATGCCCCCAGCTTTGTTTTTCTTCTTCAACAATTCTTTAGCGATTCAGGGTCTTTTTTAGTTCCATATATAAATTTTAGGATTGTTTGTCCAAGTGCTTTGAAAAATGTTCATGGAATTTTGATCGGAATGGCATTGAAAGTATAGATTGCTCTGGGCAGTGTGAACATTTTAATAATGTTTATTCTTCTGATCTATGAGCATGGGATGCTCTTCCATCTTTTGGTGTCTTCTTCAATTTCTTTCATGAGTGTTCTATAGTTCTTCAAGTACAAATCTTTAACTTCTTTGGTTATGTTTATTCCTAAGTATCTTATGGTTTTTGGCACTATAGTAAATGGAATCGATTCTCTGATTTCCCTTTCTATATTTTCATTGTTAGTGTATAAGAATGCAACTGATTTCTGTGCATTGATTTTGTATACTGCCACATTACCAAATTGTTGTATGAGTTTGAGTAGTTTGGGAGTAGAGTCCTTTGGGTTTTCCACATAGAGTATCATGTCATCTGCAAAGAGAGAGAATTTGACTTCTTCTTTGCCAAGCTGAATAACTTTTATTTCTTTCTGTTGTCTGATTGCTGTTGCTAGGACTTCTAACACTATGTTGAACAGTAGTGGTGAGAGTGGGCATCCTTATCTTGTTCATGATCTCAGAGGAAAGGCTGTCAGTTTTTCCCCATTGAGAATGATATTTGCTGTGGGTTTTTCATAGATAGATTTTATGAGGTTGAGAAATGTTCCCTTTATCCCTATACTTTGAAGAGTTTTAATCAGGAACGGATGTTGTATTTTGTCAAAAGCCTTTTCTGCATCAATTGAGAGTACCATATGGTTCTTCTCTCTTCTCTTATTGATTTGTTCTATCACGTTGATTGATTTGCGAGTGTTGAACCATCCTTGCATCACTGGGATAAGTATCACCTGGTCATGGTGGATAATCTTTTTAATGTACTGTTGGATCCTGTTAGCAAGGATCTTGTTAAGAATCTTGGCATCCAGAGAGCTGAATTTCAACAAAAAAACCACTACAAGACCACCGTGAACACCCATGAAACCAGCCTGAAATGTGATATTTCCCACTTCTGGACCGCCACGAGAGACAAAGAACATCGGCAAAAAGGTAGAAACAAATTGCAGGGTCTGGAGGCTTGCCCCCAGAGACAGGGGAGTGGGGGAGGAAGCCCGCAGAGCTGAACCATTGAAAACAAATACCCGAAAACGAAAGTGCTCTGTGAGTGAGGAATAACAGCAGATTACGGCCTGAATTGGGGCTAGAAAGAAGCTAAACACAGCTAAGCCCGGGGCAAGGCAAGACTTTTTAAAATCTTTTATTT
>PITA01014410.1:0-53686 GCA_004023965.1 Spilogale gracilis
AGCCGCTAAAGCAGCTGCCAAAGCGGCCAAATTCGGTGAGTCCTGTGCTGATAGCTCTGCCCCCATGCTGTTCTGGCTAGAGAAGGGGAGTGACTTGCCCAGGGTCATATAGCAAGTCACTGGCTGAGCTGGGACTTGGAACTGTTGGGCCCTGGGACAATGTCTCCTCTAGTTGTTTCCTACTATGAGGCCATGGGGCTGAGTGATGGAGAGTCCCAGTACGGCATTCCCAATGAAGACGGCATCCTTGACCCTCCCTGCCCTAGCCAGGGCCCTCTCAGAGGAGCCCAAGCCTACCTAGAGATATGGGACCACAGTCTCCCCAAGGCCAACAATGGGGCCCTTCCCCCAGTGCTCAGAGAAGAGAGGAGTTGGAGAGTGCCGGTTGGGGGGGGGGATGTCAGTAAATGCTCCCTGGAGGAGGATGGCCCGGGGCTTCATGGACGGGACTTGGGGGAGGCTTGCCTCCTCCTTCCCAGTTGATCCCTTCCTTCCCAGCATCCCCCCAGCCCCGATCCCTCCCCAGCCTCTTACTGTGATGCTTTTCCACCTGATTCTCTTCCCCTGCAGGGGCCAGAGCTGGAGTGGGAGTTGGAGGCATTCCCACTTATGGCATTGGTGCTGGGGGCTTCCCCGGGTATGGTATTGGAGCTGGAGCCGGAGGTGTTCCTGGAGCTGCACTTACCCGTAAGCCTGAGTCCCATGTGGGGAGACAGACCAGGAACAAGCTTCTCCTTTGTAGGGCTATGGGGGAAGGGGTGCAGGGGAGTAGAGAGCGGGCTTCAGAGCGATCAGGGAGGAGCTGGGATGGGGGGCATAGCAAGGGGCTCTAGAACCTTTGGGTAAAAGTGCTGTAGGCCCAACACCCCTCCCCAGAGATCCAGGGGGTTTTCTGATGGGCTCTCTCTCCCTCCACAGCTGCAGCCCAGGCAGCAGCGGCCGCTCAGGCAGCCGCAGCAAAGGCAGCCAAGTACGGTAAGTGCCCCGGCCCTGCCTGTCCCCAGGCTAAGGCCAGTGACCTCCCCTCCTCCCCAGCCCTGCTCTCCCAGGGGCCCAGGCTCCAAGCTCAAAGCTCTCCTCCAGCGTGAGGACAGAGCCACCTTGCACTCAGGCCTCTGCTTCCCTCTCTGTCCAGATCAAGGTCGGGGGTCCCTGGCCCCATCTTCCAAAGCCATTCTGAGCCCTTCTGCCTTCTTCAGTCGCCCAGCACTTTGATTACTGGGGCCCTGCTTATCAGCCCCAGCCTCAGCCAGCAAGTCCTTGCAGCCACTCTGTTCCCGACACCACCCCACCCTTTGCTCTACCAAGAGGTGGGCAATTCTAGGGACAGAGCTGATGCCCTTCACTCCTCCAGGTGCTGGAGGAGCAGGAACCGTGGGAGGGCTGGTGCCAGGGGTCGGAGACGGAGTGGCAGGTGTCCCAGGCACAGGAGGGGTGCCAGGTGAGCCATGTCCCCAATCCAGAGACGGGTTTGGCTTTTCTCAGGAAAGGAGTGCTGGCATTGGCCAGGTCAAGTACATCCTTTTGCAGACTGACTTGATGGAGCCCAAATGGGGAGGAGAGAGGGCAAATTCCCCTACTTGGGAGGGAAGACCCTCCGTGGGATCCTAGCTTGCTGGAGAGGCTCAGGAAGCCAGCCGTCCTCCAGCTAGGCAGTCAAGTTCCTTGACTACAGTGGCCTTTCTGGTTCTAGATCAGGTGGGAGGGCCTGGGCCACCCTTCGGCTCTCCTGTGTTCATTCTCCCCCACCAGTCAGAGGCCAAAGAGAAGAGCTGAAGCTACACAGAGATTAAGCTACAGACTTCCTTGTTCGTCCCCGCCGGATTTCTCTTCTGCATGCCTTCTTTCTGGGAGAAAAATTTTCCTTTTGAGGTCCCCCCGAAAACCAGCTGTTTCCTCCAGTTTGGGATACAAGCACTATTAGGATTTTTTTTTTTTTAATTAATACCACCTTCAGCAGAAAGCCACACAAAACTTCTAGAGGCTTAGGGGAGGGTCTGGGCTTCCACCCATCAGCCCTGTGTTCCCCTCTGCTGGAGCCAGAGCCTAACCCTCACAGTCCCAGAACTGCTTCCTGGGGAAAGGATGTGCCCGGGTTGGCTAGTTGGCCATCCTCAGGGCAGGAAGGGCAAAGTCCCTGCTTCCCTCTCTGTCTGCACGTTGAGGAGATGGTATGGGAACACTTCCTCACAGGTGGTATTTCCAGAATAGGGGGTGGGGGAGGGGATGTGGAGAGGGGTGCCAGGGACTGCCCCTGATCCCTACTCTCCACCTGTCTAGGAGCAGGGACCCCAGCCGCGGCAGCTGCCAAAGCCGCTGCCAAAGCCGCCCAGTTTGGTAAGTGTCCCCCAGCCCCCCATTCTGCTCCCAGCCCCCATTCTGGAGCACTGCTTCCAGCTCCAGCCCAGCTGGCCTTAGGGACCTGCAGACCTCAAGGTTATGATCACAACATTTAGCACTGTCCAGGTCAGAGAACACCTTGACTTCCCGTCTGCTGGCCCCCAAACTCACATATGGCAAACTACCCCTTTTTTGCCAAGCCACTGTGTGCAGAGGGAACCCTGGCACCCACTCTATGGGGTTAGTCCTATTTTACAGATGAGGATACTGAGAGTCTGAGAGCTTGAATCACGTGCCCACATTTGCTCGGCTCAATGGCGGCTGAGCTGAGCTTTGAACCCCGGTCTGCCTGTCTTGCCGAGTTCCCTTTACTGTGTAACTGCCTCCGCCACCCTCAGAAGCCCGGAGGGGGTCCTTGTCCTCCAAAGGTTAAGAGCTCCCTATCCTGCATTTGCCTCCTTGTAGGGATGAGGAAGCTGAGGCCCCTGGAGGGAAAGTAACGGGTTGGACCTCACACAGCAAGCCTGTGTCCCTGCTGGGACAAGGTCCCAAGGCTCTTGACTCCCAGCCTGTGGCTCTTTCCATCGGCTTCTGTCCTTGGTCAAGACCTGGTTATGCATGAGCTCTTCTTGCTTTTGTAGGGGTACGCCCTGGTATTGGCGTGGGTCCCGGCGTGGGTCCCGGCGTGGGTCCCGGCGTGGGTCCCGGCGTTGGCATTGGCCCTGGTGGTGTTACAGGTGAGCTGCCTGAGTAAGTGGGCCTGAGGGGCCTCTGAATCCTCCCTGGTGCCGTCCCTGACCCCCTCCCTCTTTCTGCAGGAGCAGGGACCCCTGCTGCAGCCAAAGCCGCTGCTAAGGCAGCCGCCAAAGCCCAATACCGTGAGTACCCAAGCCTGAGCTGCACCCCCCACCTCCCACAGTAGGCAGCCTCATCCAGTCCCGGAGTGGCCACCAGAGGGGTCAGAAGCATAGATCGGGCACAAGGGAGACCTGGGTTCAAATCCCGGTCCCACACTAACCAAGTGACCTCGGAGTTCCCTCCCTGTCCTCCTATGTGACACGTGGGGTGTCCATAGCCACCTGAATACCAGCCTGGGAGGGGCTGGACTTGGTGGTGAGCATTTTAGGAAGAGTACTTTTGGTGGCACTATAGAGGGCAGAGTCAGCAGAAGGTGGCCCCTGTTTGTGTCTGGGCCTCTGCCCTGCGGGGTTGACTCAGCTGCCCCGCTGTGGGCTCATGCTCCCTGCCTGCTGCCCCCTCACTCCCCATCTCCCCCCAGGGGCTGCAGCTGGGCTTCCTGCTGGCGTGCCTGGCTTTGGGGTTGGTGCTGGCGTTCCCGGATTTGGAGTTGGTGCTGGTGTTCCCGGATTTGGGGCAGGTGCAGGTGAGAGGACTTCTAAGGTCTGGGCAAAAACTGCCTCCTGAGCTCAGAGGGTGGAGACCCCCTCTTCCTGCCCGCACATCCCCAGCAGCCTCACTCAGGGGCTCATGGTGAATCCCCCATTAGGTTCTCCTGAGCAGTCAGAGATGACTGGGTAACAGAGGGGTGGCAGGCCAGGCAAGGGGGACCCCAGGATACTAGATTTCAGAGTTTCTGCCTGCTCGGTTAGAGGAGTGACAGGGTTCCAAACTGAAAAGTAGCCCACTACCCCAGAAAGGAGAGTGGAGGTCCCTGAGGTCAGCAGGCGTGAGTGGGCCAGTCTGGCTGCCCTCCAGCAGGCAACTATGGTAAGAGGACCCCTAGGACTTCCAGTTTTTCACCTACTGCCTGCTCAGCGTCCAGCCTCAGGCAGATCACACTGTGCCTGGAGGAGAAGGAAGGGGCAGACAGAAGGAGGAGGCACAGTTCAGCCTTCAACCTGCCCCAGGCTAGGCTGGCAGGGGCATGGTTAGACACCGGAGCTCTCTGCCTGGCAGGGTGAGCTCCCAGCTGGGGAGCCACAGTTTCAGAGCTTTGAGAGGAGCAATGAAGGCTGAGGAAGTCAGGGTGGGCTCCCTGGAGGAAGCAGAATGTCCAGGCACACATCTCAGCTGCTGACCAGCCCCCTTTTCCTTCTTCTCTTTTCCCCTAGTACCTGGAACCTTGGCTGCAGCTAAAGCAGCCAAATATGGTGAGCACACCCCCCCCCGCTGCCCCCTGTGGCGCATCTGCTTGCTGCCCCTACCAGCCCGGAGAACACCTGGTCACTCATCTCCCCTGCGGGGGGCTGGGCCCCTATGCTCGGAGCCCGCAGCTCAGAGCTGGGAGGTTCAGGGTGGGAAAGGGCGGTTTCAGGAACACACAGCAGACCTGGTTCCTGCCTCCGAAGGGCCTGTCATGCCTCCAGCCCCCAAGTGACGCCCCCAGTGGCAGTTCCTTGAGGAGTACTATGGTCCCTAAGGCCCTTCTGGCCCCTGACAGTTTCATGACACCCAAGGCCAGGGCCCAGGCCTGCCTCGCCAGCCAGGTCAGGGTACCTCACCCAGGCCCCCCGCCTCCCGCCCACCTTGCTGTCTGCGCCAGCCACGGGGCTGGAGGACGTGGCAGCCTCGCCTGGACAGACAGACCCACGCTGTCTGTGGCCCCCGCATTCCTGGCCTCCTAGGAGCTGGATCAGGGCCCTTTCCAGGGAACCGCCAACCGGCCCTGGCCAGTCCACTTGGGGCCAGTTTCCACCTCGGAAAATCCCGGCTTCCTCAGCCCCCACCCCCACAGGCCTGGTGACCCACAGGCCCCTCTTCTGTTCCCAGCCGGCGGCTGGCCTGCCTGAGTCTAACAGACGTTGCCAAGGAAACAAAGCAGTTGAGGGCGCTGACTCCCAAGCCATGTGTTGCCTGTGGAAACTTGAGGACATTGCTTAATCTCTACGGGGCCTCAATTTTCTCATCTGCAAAATGGGGATGATAGGGGTCCCTGCCTTCCCCACTGCAATGAATGTTAAAGGCTTCTCTGTGCTTTGCACAGAGAACTGTGAATGTTGTCTCGGGGGTTGGCCATGGCCACACCCGGCAATACTGGGCAGTGGTTCAGAACTCAGAGTATGTGCATGGGGGGGGGGGCGTCCCTTTGCTCCCCCAGAGGCCTGCAGCATGAGCAGGGTAAGGATCATTGGCTCTGAGGCTCAGAGAGGGGACAGCTGTCATGAGAGGAGAAAGCAGAATTCAAACACAGGGCTGTCAGAACCCGAGAATAGTCTTCGCCCCTCGGCAGCTCATAGCCACCATCATGGCTCCCCGTGCTAGCTGGCTGGGAAGGAGAAGAAATGAGCAGGCCAAGGTTCCAGGGGACCCTCCCCCTTGCCCGACTGGCCAGGATAGAGCCAGGATTCAGACCCAGGTGTCTGTCCCATGCCCCTTCCCACTGATTAATGTGGCTTTGGCCACCTGTGTTTGCCTAGCATCCCCGGGGCAGGGAAACCCCCATTCTGAAGACATTCAGTTGTACGACACCCCATCTTCTCTCCACAGGAGCGGGAGGGATTGGCGTTCTTGGCGGAGCAGGTGTCCCAGGCGGTGTGGCAGGTGAGTTGAAAGCTCAGGTCAGGATGGGCAGGGAGGAAGATTGACCCGTGGAGAGTCCCTTACCGCCAACCCTGAGCTCCTTCTGTGTCCCCAGGAGCCGGACCTGCAGCCTCCGCGGCCGCGGCCAAAGCCGCGGCCAAAGCCGCCCAGTTTGGTGAGCGCTGGTCGGGGGTGGGCGCGGCCGCCTGGCCCCTCGGGCTTGGTTGGAGAGGAGGGCCTCTGACCATGCACAGGGCCCTTGGGGCATCGTCTCCCCAGAGCCCAGCCCACACACTGGCCCTGCAAAGCCCTGCAAGGCCCTGGGAGCTCAGGTTCTACCTGGGTCCCAGGATGAGACTCCCACCCTCTGCAGACAGACCTGCCATTCCCACCAGGAGTTGAACATAGCTCTCTCCACAGGCCTTGGGGGAGCCGGGGGACTCGGAGCCGGAGGAGCCATCCCAGGGCTTGGGGGCTTTGGAGGTGAGGGATTGCTCTGGAATCAGAATGTGCAGGGGCGTGTGTGTGTGTGTGTGTGTGTGTGTGTGTGTGTGGCAAAGGGACTGAGATTTCTTCCTACCTGCCACTGGCCAGCAGCATTTGGAGGACCTTCAGCAAGCGCCCGTGGGGGCCACCTTGCGAGCTGGGCGCCCCCTCCTCTCCATCTCCTGTGTTAGCCTGCCCACCCACTTTACGTGGGAGTTCATCGGGATGATGAGGGTTGTGTCATTTCCCGGAGGAGAAAAGCAAACTTGGGAGGGAAATGTTTTTCCCCAAAGTCTCTGCCACCGTGCGGAGCTTGTGTTGACATGACACTCTTTCATGGGTCATCATTGTGTCCCCCTACCTAAACCGGCCTGAATCTTGTCCCCGTGCTCCAGACCGGACATGCAGGAAGAGGTCACTAAAGGCTTTAGGAAAGAGGGGTGGATGAGGGAGGGTGGCAGGTAAAGAGTGTGTGAGCAGGTTAGGAAGGGACATGACTCTGGGAGCGCAATGCAATTCCTGAGCGCTCAGGCCCCATGTCTCCCCAGGTGTGTCCCCAGCCGCTGCCGCTGCTAAAGCAGCCAAATATGGTGAGTTTCTCTCTCTGCCTGGTGGGGAGGCTGCTTCTGCCTCCCCCCTCCCCCCCCCGCCCATGCCCAGTCCCTGCTCCAGCTCCTGCCTCAGTCCTGCTCACACTAGTCCTGAAGGCCTGCCCAAGATATCCCCGACCCCAGAACCCAGAGGAGGATGCTCAGGGCCCCTTCAGCTGTGCCTCATCTGAACCCCCATCCACCATCTTCTCAGGTGCTGCTGGCCTTGGAGGTGTCCTGGGAGCCACCAGGCCATTCCAAGCTGGAAGTAGGGGCCATCTCTCTGTGAGATCCTCTGCTCCGCCTGGGTCTAGAGGAGACCCGTCTGGCTAGCATTGGGAGCTCCTAGAGCCGTATCTAGCACAAGGACATGAGTGAAAGGGTGGAGGGGACAGTCCAGGAAAGGGAACATCCTGCCCCAGGAAAGGGGCAGGCCTCAGGCCAGCGGATACACCATGGGCGACAGATACCATGCCGATGAGCTGGGGCTATGGGACCTCCCTGCAAGAATGCCAGGCAGAGACAGGGCTTGTAAGGAAAGCGGCTCTGCCAATGAGGGGTGCACGGGGGAGAAGGTGGTCCTGGGCAGGGAGGCAGGAGGTGAGGAGGCTGGAGCAGGGTCTGCCCCATGCTAACCCCAAACCCCTCCCACAGGAGTTGCAGCAAGACCTGGCTTCGGACTGTCCCCTATTTTCCCAGGTACACCCAGGCTCCCTGTCCCCCAGGCCCTGGCCTGGTGCTCCAGTCCCATCCCGCCCACTCCCCTGCTTCATCTGCTTGGAAGATCAGAGCCACGCCCTGGGGGGTAGACCTATGACCTCCCTTACAAGAAGCTGGGCCTCCCCTCATTCTCCTTCCCCTCCCCTGCAAGGCCAGGGAACATCTGCTTTTCCAAAGCTCTATGTTCCAGAAGAGGCAGACTGAGGTTCAGACAGTGCCAGGGACTTGCCCAAGGTCATGCAACGAGTAAGGCCAAGCCCAGGGCTCCTGACACCCAGGCCCAGAACTTGGCTGCCCCCGGGATAGGGCGTGGCAGGGAGGTTCAGTGGGCTCCCCAGAAGCGGACTCACTCACAGCCCCTCTCCTTGTCCTGCAGGTGGTGGACCTGGGGGCCTGGGCATTGGCGGTGAGTCAGGGCCCCGAGCTACTTTCATGGGGGGATGCGGGGGAGGTAGGGGCTACTGTGGCAGCAGTGACCGTGGCCATGGCCCTGGACTGGCCCTCCGATGCTAAGGAAATTCCATGGGATGTAGGGATAGGGGCAAGGATCCCATTCCTGGGGCTCCCACCCTGGCATTTGACAGGCTACCAGGAGACAGAGACCTGGGCCGGTCCCAGGCTCTGGTGTACCTGGAGAGCCTGACGAGACCCCACAGGAAAGGAAAGGAAAGGAAATGTGTAAGGTGGTCAGGGAGGCCAAGTCCTCGGGCACGTTAGGTGGGGCAGTCTGCCTGGCTGGGGTCTGGCTGGGGGCAGGGGATGGCTGCATGGTACCCTCCATAAGGAGCACAGCATGGTTCCGACCGGGTGAGACCAAAGGCCAGGCTGGGGGCAGGAAGGTCTTCAGAACCTTCTGTGACAGGCTGGAGGCCTGGTACATGGTGGGGGTTCTGGGAGAGGCAGCAAAGCCTGGCCCCTCCAACCCCCCGCCCTTATCTCCATAGGCAAACCTCCCAAACCCTATGGAGGGGCCCTAGGAGCCCTGGGATACCAAGGTGAGTAGAGACTCAGCCCCTAGAGGAGGACAGTGTGGAAGGGGCAGACAGAGGCAGAGGGCTGGGGTACATCAGCCTGGGAGAGGAGCAGGATGTTGGGACTAGGCCTAGCAGGGAGGGAGTGGGGAGGTTGGGGGGGGGGGCTGGAAACCTCATCCCATCCCCACGTCTGCCTCCAACACAGAACACATACTAAGAGTGGGCCTGGGACCTTCCGGGCTCACCCTGAGCCAGGCCTGGCAGTTTCTCCCTCCCAGCTGCTCACCACACCCCCACCAAGGGAAAGAGAAGGGAGGAACAGAGGAGAGAGAGTAAATGGAACAACGGACCCTAGAGTCCGGGAATTTGATGGGTAGATGGGGGAGCCCTTAGCCAGATCCACCACCTGGCCCAGGCAGAGCCGCACCCTTGCTCAAGGATGCAGACCTGCCTCTGGGAGCGTGGGGGGGGGGGCAGGTAATGGTCACCACCCCCCCAAGGAATGTCCCAACAGTGCCCAAAGGAGACCCAAAGAAGCCCAGCTCCACTCCCGGGTCTGCTCAGGCTGTGGATTCCCTTCCATCCCCACCCGCTTCCCGCTACACAGATGGGGCCGCTGGGAGGGAGGGGCCAGGGCAGGGAGAGGCAGCAGCAAGACCAGCCTGGCCCTCTCTGGGGGTACCCAGTTCTCAGTCAGGCACGACTTGTTGCCTGGGGCCTGATGACACTGCTTTCCAAACCCCCTGGATGAGCTTCACCAGGGAAGTCCGTCCCTGCCACACTCGGAGGCTCACTGCCACCAGGTGGCGGTAAGGAGCCACATTGCGCTCCAGCAGGGGCAGAAACTGCACCAGGCCCTACTAGCAGCCGGTGGTGCCCTGATGGCTTAAAACAAGGTCTGCTGATCAGTGTGCTTGCTGAAGGCTTCCCAGACGCAGTGGACTCAGAATATAGAGACTTTGTCCAGGCCAGCCCCCTTCTCCTCCTTGAGCCTTGATTACACCACCATCCCATGGGCCCTGTTCCCACTCTCCTGCCTGGTAGGAATTAGGGCACTGCAACTGCTCAGAGTTGGGCAGGAGCTTGGGCCAGGCTTCTCATGGCTTTGAAGCCTCTGTTCCCCACTGTTGAAGAAGAGCTTGGAGCTGGTCTGAGTGGGCAGGGACTTGAGCAGGCTCGGGGAGGGGTCAGACTGTTCATGGGTGCCTCCTCTCACCCAGCTGGGGCCTGCCTGGGGAAATCCTGTGGCCGGAAGAGAAAGTGAGCTTCCCAGGACCCCTGACTCACGACCTCATCAACGTTGGTGCTACTGCTTGGTGGAGAATGTAAACCCCTTGTGACCCCTCTCCCATCTCCCCTCCCAGTCCCCACCCCACGAGGGGACAGGCCAGGCTGGGTGGCCTTGGAAATCCACAAAGCAAAGAAACAAGAGTAGTGGCCAAGCGGGACCCGGGAGGCCCCATACTTCAGATGCCAGGGGTGGGTGGGCTTAGCCCCCTGCCCCCACCCCCTTCCCACCCAGGAGCTCCCCCTCCACACACTCTCCATCTCCAGGGGAACTTGGTGCTAGTGCTGGTGCTCTAATCTTCCTGGGGGGAGGGAGGAGGGAAGGGCAGCCCCTGGGAAACCCCCTCCCCGGGGCTCCTCTGAAGATGGTGCCGACACTCCCTGGGCAGTCCCACCTCCCCTTGCCCACCAGGAACCCCCTTTCCCCCAACCCCGGCTGCGGTCCAGTTGGTACCCAAGCACCTAAAGCCTCAAGCTGGATTCGGTCTACCATCTCTCAGCCCCCTCACCCCCCACCTATTGACCATGTCTGGGACACCTGCGGATGGGAAGACCCTCATTGGGAACAGCCCTCTTGCTCTTGTGGAATTCATCCAGCCATCTGTCCATCCGTCCATCCATCCTTGTCTCCAGCTGACCGCCCAGCACCGCTAGCTGGCTGGGTGTCCCCACCAGCTAATCAACCCGGTTAGCCTCTCCGGGCGGCCTGTGCCCTGCCTCCACCCGCCCCCCCACACACACACCTACGATGGGGCCTGAGTACCCAGGGTGTGAGGAGCATGCCAGCTGGGGCGGCAGGAATCTCCTCCCCGACCTGGGTCCCCCATGCAGTACTGTATCCCCTGTTCCTCCCTTGAACCATTGTACCCACTTCCCAGCATTTCCCACCCCTGCCCCACCCCTCTCTTTGTGTCTCGCTGTGATAGATCAATAAATATTTTATTTTTTGTCCTGGATATTTGGGGATGATTTTTGATTGTTGATGTTCTCCTGGTTTTATTTTCGTGGTTAATTGAAAAAAAAATTTTTTTTTCTTCTGATCTGGGGAGCTATATTCCCCAGTAGAAGATTCATCTTAATCACTTTGATATAACTCTGGATGAAATACATACTTTTTTTCCTTTGAAATATGAAGAGAATTAACTGCTTGAGAAAAGACTAATAAATGAAAACCTTTTGAAGGAAACTGTGTGGAGGCCTAGTTTGTCCTCTCTCCCTCTGCCCCAGGCCAGGAACAGGAACTTCTACTCTTCAAGGTGTATTTGGGGGGGCTATTTATCAAAATCACCTGTCCTCCGCTCCCCCTCCTGGATTGTATCAACCCTTCTCCAAGTTCTGCTCGCCCTTTAACAAGGAAAGCCCCTCTGCGGTGGCAACAGAGCCAGAGAGCCCCCCACACGCCCACCCCCATGGGCCTCCCACCCAGCTACACCTTCCCCAGGCCTGCCCCCTGGGCCCCAGACCTGGAGCACAGGGCCTGGCAGGTGGCCTCCAGATTCTGAGGGTAGCACCGACCGGGTGGAGGAAACAAAATGACTCTCCTGTCCAGACCAATCCCTTTACCTTGGTGGATGGCCACGTGGAAAGGGGAGAAATGGCCCCACTTAAGCAAACCAGAAGACTTCCCTCTGAGACATCCCCTCGAAGGAAGCGCCGTTCACTCACACAGCACCTCTTGGGTTCTTGCTAAAATACAACAAACAAGATCCTGCAGGTGGTTGTCGGAGCCTATTTACTGTCCTATTCCCCTCCCCTCGGGGCCAGAAATCCAGGCGCCTGTGCACAGGCCCACCTGGAGCCCACGACTCTCCTTTAGACCACGCCCTGGGTGCCAGATTCTAGAATCACCCCCCCCACACACACACAACCAAATCTACTTCCAGGGCCCACGCGGTCTCATGCCTGCCTCCCACCTACCTATGGAGAACGCACCCCTAACGCAGCAGGGCTGCGATGGAAAGAGAAGCAGACGGGATGATGCTCTGGGAGGATATCGCAGAGCACAGTGGAGTGAAAAAAGCAATTTCTCCCCCGGATTCCCCCTTTAGCCTTCTCTCCACTCAGGGGCCATAACAAATCCCTTTAAAACCCAAGTTAAGTGAAGTCCGGGCCATCTGCTCCAAACCGGGCCGAGGCTTCCGTCTCACTCAGGGCCCAAGCCAGAGGCCTTCCCACGGCCTCGGAGCCCCTACCTGAGTTGGACCAGCTCTTCTGACCACACATCCCACTCCCTGGCCCTCTGCCAGGCCAGGCACCCCCCAGGCCCTCTCCCTTTGCCTTGCAGAGACGAGGCCTCCCAGCTGCGGGTCAAGTCAGCCCACCCCCCTCACCTCCCCTGCCTGGAGCGTTCTTCCCTCTGCTACCACCATGTTTGGTTCCCTCCTGGCCTTCAGTGACTCCAATGTCACCTTCTCAGGCTCCCTGTCTCTAATTACAAACTGTCCCATCCTCCCTCACCAGACCCTGCCTGCTTTCTCTCCAGAGCGCCCACTGCCGCCACTACCACCACGTGACACGGGACAGTTCACCTTTTTGTTCTGACTCCCCACCCCAGAACATAAATTCCCCTGAGGCTTAAACACTGTCTGAAGAACAAAAATACACAAATGCGCTGCTTTCCTCCATTATCCGCTCCGGCAGAAAGATGGTAAGTGAATGTGTTGGGCTGATTATAGAGTCCCCCCCGCCACGAGTAATACCGCGTTGGTCAGGTGAGGAGGCCACAGCCAAATCCCCAGACTGGGGGGCTTCAACCACAGAAATGTATTTTCTCACAGTTCTGGAGACCAGAAGTCCAATATCAAGGGGTGGGCAGGCTTGGTTTCTTCCGAGACCCCTCTCCTTGGCTTG
Source organism: Spilogale gracilis (assembly GCA_004023965.1). Taxonomy (NCBI): domain Eukaryota; kingdom Metazoa; phylum Chordata; class Mammalia; order Carnivora; family Mephitidae; genus Spilogale; species Spilogale gracilis. The sequence continues at coordinate 12,728 of PITA01014410.1, forward strand.
TTCTCCCTGTGCCTTCCCACCTCCCATCCATCTCTGTACCTATCTGTCCCTAATCTCCTCTTCTTTTAAGGACACCAGTCGGATTGGACCAGAGCGCATTCTAATGACCTCATTTTAACCTAATTGCCTTGTTAAAGGCTCTCTCTCCAAACACCGTCACGTTCTGAGGTACCAGGGGTAGGACTTCAACATCCGAATTTTGCAGAGATACAATTCAGCCCATAACGGTTACCTTATATGGGAAAAGAGTCTTTGCAGATGTGATTCAGGGAAGGATCCTGAGATGGGGGAGATTTTCCCCGTTGGCGCTAAATGCCACCACAAGTATCCTTATGACAATCTGGACAGACTATATGCCAACAAACTGGGAGAACCCAGAAGAAATGGATACATTCCTAGAAGCACACAACAAAGCGAGACTGAATCATGAAGAAATAGAAAATCTGAAAAGATGACTAACAAGGAGATTGAATCAATAAATCAAAATTCTCCCAACAAAGAAAAGCCTGGACCAGATGGCTTCTCTGGTAAAATTTTTTTTTTTTAAGATTTTATTTATTTACTTATTTTTGCGAGAGAGAATGAGGGGGCGCACAAGCAGGGGGAGTGGCAGGCAGAGGGAGGAGCAGGCTCCCCGCTGAGTGGGGAGCCTGATGTGGGGTTCCATCCCAGGACCCTGGGTCATGACCCAAGCTGAAGGCAGACCATGATGCTGGCACCTGGCCCTCCACGACGGGATCCGGGAGCGGCAAGGCCCATCCAGCTCCCAGTAAACAGGCCCCCTGGCCTCAGACCGACTATAGTCCCTGAAATAGTCCCATAACTTGGCTCCAGCTCCACTTATCATGGCCTGGAAGCAGGCCTGTCCACCCAAGCACCCGCCCAATAGGACAAGGGAAGACATTCCAAGACCCAGCAGAAGCCACGCCCACCCACTTGGTGCCAATGGATGAGCCCCAGCTCTAGCCCCACAATCCCTGAGATAGGCCCATAAATCCAGGTTGCTGGCAGGAAAAGGTCTTGAGCTATTAAAATGAGTCTGTAAAGACTGGAAGGGGCATCCGGTCCTTGGGGGCCAAGACACCCACGCAAGGCTACACAGATCATGAAGAATCAGGTAAGCACACCACCACCAAAGGGAACTACTAAAGCTCCAGTAATCAACTCTAAAGAAAGGTGGAATCATGAGCGATCTGGCAGAGAACGCAAAGTCATTGTCCCCAAGAAGCCCGGTGAGCTGTAAGAGACCACCAATACGCAACTAAACAAAATCAGGAATATAACACATGAGCAAAATTAGAAGGAGGGGGTCGCAGTCAGTTAAGCATCTGACTCTTGATTTCAGCTCAGGTCATGATCTTGGGGTCCTGGGATTAAGCCCGTTTCAGATTCTCTTTCTCCCTTTCCCTGTCTCCTGGTCACATGCACGTATGAGCTAACACTCTCGCTCCCTCTCTCTCTCTCAAAACAAAACCAAAAATGGGCTGAGATGGGGCTCCTGGGTGGCTCACTCGGTTGGGTGCCCAGCTCTTGATCTCGGCTCAGGTCTTGATCTCAGGGTCATGGGTTCGGGCCCCGCACTGGAGCTCCATAATAGGCGTGGAGCCTACTTAAAGGAAAAAATGGGTAAGATGGTAAATTTCTATTATGTGCTTTTAACTGCAATTTAAAAAAAGAAGCTAGAAGAGGAAAGGCACTTATTCTCCTCCAGAGCTTCCAGAAAGAGTGCAGCCTTCGATTTGGGCTCAAACTGATTTCAGATTTCTGGTTTCCAGAACTGTGAGCAAATTAATTTCTGTTGTCTCTTAATTTGCTCCCCACCCCACACACATATTCATATTAACTTATGCTGAGTTTGTGGTAATTTGCTAGAGCAGCCCCAGGAAACAGTCGATAAAGGATTCACTCTAATGTCAGGAGAATCCGCGTCATGAGGATTAAAAGCCAGGATGGGGCACCTGGCTGCCTCAGTGGGAAGAGTTGTGAGTTCACGCTCCACACTGAGTGTAGAAATTACTAAAAAAATAAATAAATAAACTTTGGGGGCACCTGTGTGGCTCAGTCAGTTAAGCATCTGCCTTCGGCTCAGGTTCTGATCTCAAGGGTCCCAGGATCAGGGCGCCTGGATGGCTCAGTGGGTTAAAGCCTCTGCCTTCAGCTCAGGTCATGATCCCAGGGTCCTGGGGTCAAGGCTCACATAGGGCTCTCTGCTCAGCAGGGTGCCTGCTTCTCCTCTCTCTCTGCCTACTTGCAATCTCTCTATCAATTAATATAATCAATTAAATAAATAAAATCTTTTTTTAAAAAAAGAGAGAGTTGGGGCGCCTGGGTGGCTCAGTTGGTTAAGCGACTGCCTTCGGCTCAGGTCATGATCCCGGAGACCGGGGATCGAGTCCCACATCGGGCTCCCTGCTCGGCGGGAAGCCTGCTTCTCCCTCTCTCACTCCCCCTGCTTGTGTCCCCTCTCTGGCTGTGTTTCTCTCTGTCAAATAAATAAGATCTTTTTAAAAAAATTAAAAAATAAAAAATAAAAAAATAAAAAAAGAGAGAGTCCCAGGATGAAGCACGGGCTCGAGCTCGCTCTCAAATAAGTAAAATCTTTAAAAAAATAAATAAATAAAAGGAAAATATTTTTCAAATTAGAAAAAAATAAAAACCAGGAAGGAAGATAGGGAGTGACAGAGAATGTTAAGTCATTAGGATGGGTGGGGACACCTGACCTCTATTCAAAGACCCTGTGATGAGCACATGCTTGGGAAGTTAGAACAGCAGAAGAGGCGCACAATGATTAATAAAAGTGAGCAAGGAGAAAAGAAAGAAGAGCAAAGAACAAGCCAGGGGCTAAGGCCTGTAAAGTTCTAAGTAGGGCTTTGGCTTTAAAAGCAAGAAAACGTCACTTTGACCCATGTGTTCAGAGGTTTCAAAGGGTAATAGGAGGACATGATCTGGGGACTATTGCCTAGTACACCCAGCTAGACCAGAGAGGAGGGAGAAGTGATGGAATTCTAGATATCTTCTGTACAGAAAGTTAGTAGAATTTGCTAACAGACCAGACACAAGGGGCAGGGGCAGAGAATGAGGGAAGTCAAGGCCACCTGCAAGTTTGGGCCAAAACCACTAGATGATGGTAGTGTCATTTACAGAAGTGAGGAACAGCTCAGAACAGCAGCCCCAGGCACCAATGAAGAGCTGTGGCCTGGACACATTAAGCATGAGGTGCCCATTTGCCATCAAAGTGGAGGTGTCAAGAAGACATTTGGATCCTTAGGTCTTGCAGTTCAAAGATGGGACAGGGGAGTCACCAAGTGACGTGTCTGGGTGAGGTGACCCAAAGTGGGTGAGAAGGGGGCAGACTGTGTCTGACTACAGGGATCCTGTGATGCCAGCTCTTTTTGTCCTGAGGCTTGGACAACTCAGGCTCAGGCCCCTGCCCTGGGTGACAGTCTTGAGCTCATCCTGTGACAGTGTCCTCATCCCCACAAGTCTTTTGCTTGTCACCAGCTTTGTTTAGCCCAGCACCTATTTAGCAGGTTCAGACAAATCCTAAGCATGGACCTGGAGTGAATGAGCATTTCCCCCAGGGCTCTTGACCCCTCATCTAGAACAGTTTTATCGTGAACCCCATCAGTAAACTATTTGTGAGCTAACATCATATATATATATATATACACACATATATACATATATATGTATATGTATACATTTGCCACTTGGACGGCAAACAGGCACCTAAAACTTAATGCATCCAAGCTGGAGCCCTTAATTTGCTCCCCACCACACGCACGTACTCATACTCACTTATAAATCATACACATACTTGACTACACGAATAAAATACAGTCATCCCATAACTGTGCAAAGGCAGAGTTTACAAAGTGTTCTCAAAAGATGAAAAATAGTACTTGAACAATAATATTATTTAAAAATACAGAATTCTTTTTCTTGTCTTAAAAAAAAATGCAATACCTTATATGAGCAAGGTGACTGAATATGTCAGATCTGATGAGCCAGCCACTGGGGAATGGGGGCTGACAAGCAGTTCCCACCAGGGACAGAAGCTCCAGCTCCATCCTTTTTTCATCTGGCAGTATCAGCATTGTCTTCCAACTCGACTTTCTTTTCAGGAATCTTTGGCAGCCACAAGTCCATTCTGTGAGCATTCGTTTTGTTAAAACTTGACAATATCAGGGCACCTGGATGGCTCAATCGTTAAGTATCTGCCTTTGGCTCAGGTCATGATTCCGGAGACCCGGGATCCAGCCCCACATCGGGCTCCCTGCTCTCGGGAAGCCTGCTTCTCCCTCTCTCACTCCCCCTGCTTGTGTTCCCTCTCTCGCTGTGTTTCTCTCTGTCAAATAAATAAATAATAACATTTTTTTAAAAAAAAATCTTTAAAATAAATAAAAATAATAAAAATAAATAAATAAATTTTTAAAAACTTAATATTGCTCAGCAAAGTAGGCACAGGTGCATGATCCCTCCAGGTCCACTCTGTGCCCCCCTCCAATCTGCACTGTGGCCCATTCTGGAAGCCATCTGACCCATAGAAAGAGCAAGGGCACCAACACCAATATCAATATTAAGTATTTTTAAAGCCCAGTTTCTTTCTTATCAGAAATTAAAATTCTAGGGGCGCCTGGGTGGCTCAGTCAGTTGGGCATCTGCTTTCGGCTCAGGTCATAATACCAGAGTCCCAGGATCGAGCCCCATATCAGGCTCCCTGGAAGCCTGCTTCTCCCTCTCTCACTCCCCCTGCTTGTGTTCCCTCTCTAGCTGTGTTTCTCTCTGTCAAATAAATAAATAAAATATTTTTTAAAAAAAATTTAAAATTCTAATATTTTCTTCGCTCCCCCAGGTAATTGTGTTTTGCACCCATGGGTGAGTGGAGCCCAAGTCAGGGCTGCTCTGCCCCCTTGTTCCCTAGGCACCCCTGAGCATGGTGCTCAATCTGAGACTCACCACCTCTCTGCAATGGGATGAAGGGGGAGGGTGGGTCTAAAGGGAGAAAGGGTCACCCCCTCCCCAGGTCCAGCATTCTAGGATTCTCCACTTCTAGGAAAGATGGTCCACCTGTTCAGTGCTAGACTGGGGACCTGTGCTGTGGGGACGACCCAATTCCTCTGGCCACTTCAGAGCTGTGCCTCCTCCTGCACCCCGGGCAGGGCTGCGCCAGCTCCAAGTCTCCAACACTGGCAAGAGCAGACCCCTGAGCACCTCTTTCACAGCCCGCCAGAGGTTCACTCCTCCCCAGATCATCCTCCTTTAGCTACCTGCCTAGCCGGTGAGGACCTGAGACGTGGGCCATCGCCTTCCTGCCGGGACCTGACCCCACTGCAGGCCTCAGAGAGGCGCCCCTCCCCAAGGCGACCACCATGGTCCTTCCTCAGGGTCCGCACCGCCTCCTGCAGCTCCGGTTTGGATTCTCGGTCACCAGCTGGCTTGGGTCACAGGGGCTACCCGCGGGCAAACTGAGGCCCCTTCTCCGGGTCTCTGCATCTCCCTAGACTGCCGCACCGGAGCAAGATTCCGCTCCGACGCCGCAATTTTCGGCCTACTAGGCTCCGCCTCGCTGCGCCCTGCAGAGACTTGGCGCTCCGGCGAAGATGAATGAAAGGGCGGGGCGCGACGCCGCCGAGGGCGCGGGGCGGGGCCGCGCAGGACAGTTCGGCCGCTCACCCGCGCCCCGCCCCGCCCCCGTGCCGCAGCTCCAGGCCCCGCCCCGGCCCGCCCCTCCGCTCGGTCCCCAGGCCGCCGCCGCGCGAAGCCGGTGCGGGAGCGGGTGTCCCGAGAGGCGGCGGCGGCACCGCGAGCCCCGAGGCCACCCCGGCCTGGCCCGCGCTCTCCGCCTCCGCCTCCCGGGCCGGCGGCGGCGGCGGCTGCGGGAGAGCTCGCGGGGCCCGGGCCGCCCCCAGCCCTCCGGGCCCCGCCCCCCGCCGAGTGCATGAGGTTGACGCTACTTTGTTGCACCTGGAGGGAAGAACGTATGGGAGAGGAAGGTGCGCGGGGCGCTGGGCGCTAGGGGCGCCTACCGGGGACCGGGCGGGCGGGGGTGTCGCGCTGGGGCAGCCGGGGCGGCGGTGGGGGGGGGAGCGGGCGCACGGGAGGGGGCCGGGCCGGGTAGCCGCGGAGGCCGGGTCTGGCGCGAGGCCGCGCCCCTGCCTCCTCCGGGATGAGCTCGCCCTTCTCGAGTCCTCCCAGACATGCTCCCACCGCGTTTCCCCCTATTCGGCCGGGGGTGGGCCCCTCCTCCCTTTCATCCCGCCTGCCCCCTCCCCCGACCGACGACCACCCGGGAGGAGTCCCAGGCGCTGCCGGACGGGCTCCGGCCTCCCTCCGCGCGCTCTGCCCACCCCGGGGCTGGTACTGGGGCCACTCCTTGGCCTGTCTCTAAGATCGCCGGGAAGAAAGAGGGTCTGGGGAAGCTGCAGCCCTGTGTCCGAACTGCCCGCCCAGCTCCATGACCTTGAGCTGGGGGGGGGGGGGGGGTGCTACGTGCCAAGCTTCAGTTTCTCCATCTTTACAATTGGGGGCTGGGTAGTTGGCCCCCGGTACTGATGGTTGGGGGCCCGGTTGGGCAGAACAGAGATAAGCCTCCTCCAGGGAACCTTCGGCAGTATCTTAGGGGCCCCCACCCCCTCTCCCTGCGCCAGACCCAGTGCCTGGCATCAGTCTTGGCTGGGAGGATGACTCTCATCCTGGTTTCCTCTTCAGCCCCTTTCCCCTTTCTGGGGCATAAGGATTATCTTGCAGGACAGTTAGGGTATGAAGACCCCCCAAGACTCCCCCGCTGGAGTCCCCTTCTGGGGTTTCCCCACCAGCCATCACAGAGGCTCACCTGGTCCAATGCAGGTCCCAACTCCTCCAGCCCTGCCCTCCCCTGGGACTCCTGCCAGCCCTCCCCAGGCCCTTGAAGGCCTACTTGGGGCAAGAGTCCATCTCACTGTCACCTCTCCTTTTGGTCCCTGCATCCTCACAGAGGGCCAGGCTGTGGCCTGGGAGCCTGATTGTATGACCAGGCCTGCCCTCTCCAGGACTCAAGTCTCCTCATCTGTACAATGGGGATGAGCAGGTTTAGGGGTCCTCCAGGGCCCACCCAGCTCCAAGGATACCAGGCCCCTAAGAATGACTAAGCATGCCTAATGGCTGGCTTGAAGAGGTGCCGGGCTTCCCCAGAGCAGGTGTCTGGGAGTGCCCAGCTCTGCAGCCCCAGGCCCTCCGAGGCCAAGGCACAGCTGAGACTCAGATGAGGCCAGCACCTCTGGGCTTCCTGCCTTTCTCCTCCTATGGGGGCTTCAGCTCTGGATACACCAACCCAGCCCTATCCAGTCCCTGCCCTTTTTTTTTTTTTTTAATATTTTATTTATTTATTTGACAGAGAGAAACACAGCTAGAGAGGGAACACAAGCAGGGGGAGTGAGAGAGGGAGAAGCAGGCTTCTGGCCAAGCAGGCAGCCCGATGTGGGACTCAATCCCGGGTCTCCGGGATCATGACCTGAGCCAAAGGCAGTCGCTTAACCAACAGAGCCACCCAGGCGCCCCCAGTCCCTGCCCTTCTGAAGCTTCCTTTTCCTGGATGGGCAAGGGAGGAAAAGGGCTGTAACAGGAGTGTCACCGGCTGCCTTATTTCTAAATCCCGCTGCTTTCTTTCTCCCAAATCACCTTGCTAAACAGGAGTCCCCACAGAAGAACACTATTACTGGAGAGTGGACATCCTATCCTCCTCTTCAGTTTACAGATAGGGAAACTGAGGCCCACAGAGGTTTAGCAAGTTAGCCAAGATCTCAGTAAGACTCTCAGACCTTTGTCTTCTGCTAGGCCCAGGATCTGGGTGCTCTGTGTATGTGAAGGAGGAGGGTCAGGTCCATGGTGTGGGCTGGGCAAGCTGGACCTGCACCAGAACGGGCCTCCTGAGAGTGATCCCTGACTCCATGTGTCCTTGCAGGAAGTGAGTTGCCCGTGTGTGCGAGCTGCGGCCAGAGGATCTATGACGGCCAGTACCTCCAGGCCCTGAATGCTGACTGGCACGCAGACTGCTTCAGGTAGGGCAGGCTGGCCGGGGTGGGGGTGCCCCAAGTAAGGCCAGCCATCAACAAGAGGCTGGATCAGCGGTCCGGGAGACCTGGTTAGTCCCACTGGCACCATCTCCGGTTGTGACTTCCAGCAAGTCCGTGGCCTCAGTTTCCCCACCTGTAAATGAGGCATTTGGACTAAAAGGTCCCCAAGGGCCTTTCTGTTTTGTCATCCTGGATCTCTAGAGAAAGGAGGGGGGAGACCTGCATTTCCACCCATATCACTGAGGCCTACTGGCACCTCGGTAGGGGGAGACCATGGAGGGCAGTGCGCCCCTGCCTACGGGGTGCTCATGCTCCAGAGAAGGAAGATACAACCCAGGCCAGTTGTGTGAACAGGCGCAGCGCAGTAAGGCCAGAAGGCCAGCCCCTTCCCTCTGGGAACCAACTCCACGTGTTGGAGAGCAAGGTCAGGGCTGTGGCCAAGCACAGGGGGGACACAAAGGTGGCCCAGCCACCCAGGAGGACCACCCTGAGAGCCAGGTGCAGCAGATGGCCCTAGAGTTAGCAATAGGGCCAGAACCAGGGTCTCAGAGACATGAGACTTCCCGCGTGGAGAAGGGTGGCAAGAAGCCATTCCAAGCAGTGGGCCTGGCAGATGTCAAGGGTGGAGGGCGGCAGGGCGGGACTGGTCGGTGGACAGCAGGGTTGAGGTGGGAGGGCATCGACCACCAGCTGCAGGGGTTTATTTCAGGCAGCAGGAAACCTCTGACAAGGTCTGTTTATTTGTTTTTCTTTAGAACAACATCCAACATTTTCTGCAACTTAGCAGGGGCCAGACACCCTTCTGAGGACTTTGTCTAGTCAGATTCTGTGTTGTCGCCATTACTGGGGACACAGATGCTAATTCTCTGGACCAGAGTCACACAGCCAGCGAGGGCAGTGAACACAGCGCCCACCCTGCCTGGTGAGGCCAAAGGAGAGGCAGGCGCTGGGTGGCGTTCACAAGGGGGCCTTCAGGGACAACGAGGGCTCGGGATAGGCGGAGAAAGCCACATGCACAAAGACAGGAACGGGAAGAGCTCATCTGGTTGGAGAAGAGTGAGCAGAGGAGGGAGGGTTGGGATCAGCTTGTGACAGGACCCCAAGGCTGAGATAAGGACCTGCCAAGGGCAGTAGGGAGTCAGTTGCGGGTTTGCAGAGAACAGGGAAGGGACGTGGGCGGAAGTGCCATTGAAAAATGCCGTCCCCATGGGCAGATGGCGGTGACTTGGCAGGGAAGGGAGTGTCACAGTAGTTCAGGGATCTGAGCTCACAGGGCCCGACCTAGGACAGTGACTACAAATGGAGAGAGGGGACAGTTCTGGCTAGTAGTCCTATTAGCCACTGTTTATGGCACTCTTAATGTTACCCTTGTCCCTGAACAACACAGGTGTGAACTGTGCCTGTGTACTTACATGCAGATCTTTTTACAGTATGGTACTGTAAATGTCTCTTTTTCATGATTTTCCCTCTAGCTTTCTTTGCTATAAAAATATGGTGGGTGCTACGTGGAACATACGAAATACGCGTTAATTGACTCTTGATGTTATGGGGAACACACGGGGAACACTTCCCATCAGTAGGAGGCCATGAGTAGTTAAGTTTGAAGGAATTGAAAGTTACCCATGGATTTGTGGCTGTGCGGGGGTTGGTGCCCCTAATTCTTGCATTGTTCGAGGGCCAGCGGGATTTCATTAAGCCTTCGCCATCACCCTGTGAGGTACGATGACTTGTGCGACGGTGACTTGTGTGGTTTCCACGCAAGTGTGGGCTAGAGCTAGGGCTGGAGGCCGTGTCGGCCTCGCCCCAAGTCACCACAGAGGTGAAGAGGTGAGTGGCACCGGAGCAGGAACCAGGCAATAGCAGGGGGAGCATCTGAAGCCAGCTGGGCTTTTGCCCTGGGTGCTGGGAAGGATGGCGCTCCTTTGACTCCCTTGGAGTTGGGGAGCGGGTTGATGTCGAGCTGTGCTCAGCCACATCGAGCTGAAATGCAGCCAGCCGTCCATGGTGACAGAGCCTGGCCCAGAGCTATGGAGGTGGTTTGAGACCCCTCAGAGTGGGAAGGCTGGAGAGGCAGCTCACTTGGGGCCAGGATGCTGAGATGGTGGTCAGGAATGGGGCCAAGGGGAAGAACTTTGGGGACCCCTGTGCTGAGGGGAGGGAGGTGGAATTTGGGAAGATAGGGGGGTGCTAGGAATGTGGCCACAGAAGCCATAGCAGGGAAGCCTGGGCGGGGTTGGGGATGGGGGACAGGATCTAGCTAGCATCCACATTCTGGCCTCCAGAAGTGCTCCCGGCCCGGTGGTGTGTGGTTCTCCCAGCGGGCCCCCAGATCTGAGCCAGACACCAACAGCGCCCTCACCCCCTTGATAGGAAGCACTGTGCGGGAGCAGTCACTGTGTGCCCGAGTCCCTTGGCCACCTGGCAGCCGGGCTCTGGACTCTACTTGCTGTGTCCCTAGGAGCCTCTCGGTGCTGGGACGTGGGGCTGGCACCTGCTCCCAGGCCCCGATTTCTTGAAATGGGAGAGTTTTGAAGGCACACAGCCTGCCTCCAGCATTAGCACAGAGAGGGGCTGGAGAGGGTCACTGTCACCACAGGGCCCACTCCTTCCTCAGTTCTAGTTGTCCCACTTCCTGTGGGCCCCACCTCCTGGGAGGTCACAGCCAGACTGAGTGGTCCAAGTGGTCTGGCTGCTGGCGGGGGAGGATCTGTCCCAGAAGCCGGCAGCACCCCAGCCCTGGGGCCACTGTAGCTCTGGTGACATGTCCTTGGAGGCTGGGTGGGCTGGACCCCTGGCGAGGAGGGGTGTTGGATTCGGAGCTGGGGAGTGGTCTCCCCCTCTCCGGGGGGGCAGTCAACCTCTGTTCCCTTGGGAGCAGCACCGGAAGAAGCAGCTGCTTTGGGGCTTATCCCTGTCCCCAGGGAGTCTGGAGACTCTGGTCCCTTAGTCCCGCCTGGCTGAAGGGCCTGGACGGCGCTCTCCCAGGTGTGCAGGGGCTGAGGGCGGAGTGTAGGCCCCTGCCTCCCTGCCTGCACCAGAGCAGAAGGCCCCCAACAAAGGCCCCCAACGGCTTCCTGTTGTGGGCCCAGGACCTCCTCAGCCACAGCCCTGCAGCCTCCTCCCCTGCTGTGTGGCCGCTCTGGCCCCACCTCCTGCAGCCTCCAATCCCAAGGGCCTGGAGTAGGATGGGGAAGCGGCTGGCCAGGCCCACCCCCGCGCTGCACCCCTGCTGCAAGGGATGCTGGCCCTGAGAAGAAGCCGCTTCCTCAGAGGAGCCAAGTAAGTGCAGACCCCCCCCCCCAACCTGGCCCAGACCTGAGCCAGAGCCCCTGGTGTAAGGGCCTCCTGGGGCCAGAGGCCGCCCTTTGGGGCAGACCTACCTGGGTAGCAGGCTGCTCTGGGGGCAGGAGAACTGAAACTCCTTGGTCACTGTTGGCCGCCTGTTGGGGGAAGCAGGCCGGCCGTGGCTAAGCCTTCTCTGGCCTTCTGGTCCGGTCTCCCCGCGAAGCTGGTCCTCCCTCTCTTCTTTCTTCACCCCTGGCACCCAGAAATGTGGCCGTGGCTGGAGGGTATCCTGGGAGGGATGGACCCAAGCCTGCCTGCCCATCCTCCAGCAGATCCTGTTGGGCCCCGGGCTGTCTCTGCACCTGGTGCTCCCCGCTTGACATCCCTGCTGGGAGCAGCAGCCTGGGTGGGGGCGCCCCTAAGAGCCCCACCTTTCTCTGGCTGGTGGCTGGATATGGGCCTGAGAGGTGAAGTGATGGGCAGGGCCAGGGGCTCCTCCGTGCCTTTCACACACGCAGGTACACTGAGGCTTGCGTGCCGGCCCCAAGCTGCTCCGTGAGCCCAGGCTAGACCCCCTATCTGAGATGGAGACACCCCCCCCAGGGGGCGGTCCTGGGATGTTGGGGGTGGGACCTGCTCTGGGTTCCGTGTTCCGCAAGAACCACTTCCGTTCTGTCTAGGTCCAGCATTTGTAGACACCTGGCATGGGAGCACAAGGAGCCCTCGGGGTGATGGCAGAGCCTGGTGGGGCCTGCCAAGGCTGGTGGTGCAGGCTGCATGGGGTGCACCCCAGCCAGGTGACTGAGTGGGCTTCGAGGAAGTGGTGACCAGGGAGCCAACGGGGCTCCCCCAGCCCTTGGGGGAGTGAGCATCCCGTCTTCCAGGGCTGCTACAGTGAGGAATGTTTGTGTGGGAGTGTAGGGGTCGGAGTGTGCTGGCTGAAGAAGAGCACTCTCCTTCCCCAGAGGAAGGCGGCTATCTAGGAGCCCCCACCAGCCCACCCACCCAGACGTGGGGGGCCCTGCTTCCTGCAGCCCAGCAGCCAGCAGTGAGGGTGGTGACACTGCTGTGACGCTCCCATCGGCTAGCTGTCTAGCGGGTGGAAGGGCAGAGTGAATCACTCACTGATGGCACAGGGCGCGGAGGTGGGGGAGCCCCGCCAAGGTCACGGGTGCAGTATCCTCTTCACAGAGCCTGCTCCTCTGCTGAGCACCTTCCTGCTAGGTTAGAGGTCCCTGAGGGCATGCACTAGGGATCCCCCTCCTCCTGGGCGGCCTCCTTCCAGGCCCTGCACCTTACTTGCCTCTTTGTCCACCCGAAGTGGGATGTGCTCCCCATAAGGGTGCCCTGGGCTGGGGCCGGTGTGCGGGGGCAGGAAGGGCTGAGGATGACGTCATGGCTCCCGGCCAGCTTTGCTTCCGCTGCCTCCTCTCACGTCCCAAGGCGGTCTCTGGGGGCCCTCCCTCCCTCACTCCACCTTTCATAGGAGGAGCTCATTGGACCCCCCTTCGTGGATGCACCCCCACTGTGGCACATCCAAACCCAGGCATTTATCCCTTCTCCCCAACATCCAGCCCCTGGCTGTGGTCCCCGCCCCTCCTCTCAGCCCCAGACAATGGGGAACTGGCTGGATCCTCTTAAAGGGACAGTGTCCCACCAGCACTCTTGGTTGCCATCCTCTCTTCTTCATCCCCAGTTCCTAAAGTGCATTAGTGAGTGAGGTCACACTATCAGATTGCTGGCTGCAGAGGCTGAGGGTTCCCTGCCCTCCTGGAGACTGGGCAGACTCACTCAGGCCCCAGTCTTTCCCGCCCTCCTCTCTCCTGCATTGTTTCCTCACTGGCGAGCTCTGAGCCTGGTACCACGTCCCTACATGACCTTGGCATATGACCCAGAGTGCTCAAACAGCAGCAGAGCCGGGCAGATTCTCTGTTCACCGTGTACTCTGGCCCAGACATACCTACGTAGGCTCTTCAAAACCCAGTGTTGCTCGTCCCCTGCCAGCCAGCTCCTGGGACATCTGCATTTGCTCATCCTGACTTAGCTGAGCTGCTGGTCCCCATCCAGTTCACTTGGATGGAAGGAAGCCAGGCGTGCAGGTCTAGCTCCTGGCCTCTGGGATAACACATGGAAGAAAGCAGGTGCCTCGTTTCTCCCCAGCTCCCGTCAGGAGCCCCAGCCAGGCCTCTCCTGGAGCCTCTCCCAGCAGGGCAGGGTTTGTGGCCTTGATGACTGCACATCGGGGTGTTGTGCACAGTGTGACTACTGCTCCTCAGTGTGGTGCGGGCACTGGGGCTCTGGTTGAGCTGGGGTGAACCAGGCCAGGCTGAGCCCCCTTCTTGGGACCCTGGCACCCAAGGGCTAAATGAGGTCTAGGAATCAAGGAGCTCCTCTGTCTTCAGTGATCCTGGCTGGGGTCTGCTGAGCCACATACTTGCCTTCTATTGTAGTGGAACCGGGAGGAACTTTGCTCGGGGTCTGTGGCACCCGTCACGTGATCTTGGGCCATTTCAAGTCTCCGGAGGCCATCTGCCTCATGGTGGCCAGTGTAGATTAAGTACACTGAGCCCAGACAGTGGGCAGGCGCCAGCATTTGGTAGTTCTTCATAGCTCCACAGGATAACGGCCATCTACATCAGCCCAGGAGAGGTTAAAGTCATCCCAGACTCCACCTGCTGAGCCCTGGGCCCCAGCACACACTGCTTCTGCCCAGGGAACGTGTACCTTTTTCTCGTTCCTATAGAGGCACCTGCTGGGGGGGGGCAGGGCCAGACTGAGTCACTGTGCCTCTTCCCCCAGGTGTTGCGAGTGCAGTGCCCCCCTCTCACACCAGTACTACGAGAAGGATGGGCAGCTCTTCTGCAAGAGGGACTACTGGGCCCGCTACGGGGAGTCCTGCCATGGGTGCTCGGAACACATCACCAAGGGGCTTGTCATGGTAAGTGCCTCACCCCGCTCATACCTCGCACCTGCTGCTGGCACGTGTGTGTTCTCACCGGTGCCGCTAGCCTTGGCACCCTTTGGTTCTCCTTCTCACTGGCACGGATTCCCAACCCCAACCCCCCTCCTGAACTGCTTGGTCTGTCTATGTGTCTCTGGAACCAGCACCCTAGAGACGGCCAGCCGGGCCCCTGAAGTTGGCTTAGGGCTGCCCTTCCAAGAGGAGGCCGAGGGGAGGAGCTGTGGGGGCTAAAGAAGCTGCTGGAACTGGGTTGTCCTCTCCACCCCCCTGCCAGGTGGCCGGGGAGCTGAAATACCACCCTGAGTGCTTCATCTGCCTCACGTGTGGGACCTTCATCGGTGACGGGGACACCTACACACTGGTGGAGCACTCCAAGCTGTACTGGTGAGTCCCCAGACCCCCTCCCAGCCTGTGGTGCCCGCCTCGATCCCAGCCTCCCACACCTGTATCCTTTCCCTTCCCACATGGGGCAGCTGTGAATACATGCTGGGTGGAGAAGTCACTGAGAAAGGAGACGGGAGTCACAGCGAGAATGACCCCTCCCCCTACAGACACCGCTCTCCCGCATCACGGGGGTGCAGTTCTGGCATGCACCCCGCAAGTTCAGGCCCGGTCCCCAGTTGACCCCGAGTTCAACAGTTCCCACAGCCCCTCCAGTTTGAGAATTCACTAAGCGACCCTGTCCTTAGGAAACAGAAACTTAGGAAACATCCTTAGGAAACAGGAAAGCCCTATGCTGAGCGTTACAGGGGTTTTCTGTAAAGGCCACGAATCCCTCTGTCTGAGGACCAGCCAGCGGAAGTGACGTGAGGAGTGGAGTCTGGCGGGGTCCCCAAATGCAGAGCTTCCATGCATCCCCCCGAAAAGAATCAAGAATTGATGCCCCCACCTGCCCTGGCATCGCCAGAGTTTTTCTTGGGGCTTCATTACGTAGGCACCATTGATTGAATCACTGGGCGTGTGATTGAACTTATTCTCCAGCTGCCCTGCACCCACCCCGCCTCCTCCTCCAAGGTCAGGCTGGGTCATCCGCGCTCCCCCCCCCATCTAATCACATGGTTGGTTCTTTCTGGTGACCAGCTCCCATCCTGAGTCATCTGTTAACACAAGCTCAGGTATGGACTGAGGGACATTTACCTTCCAAGCATTTAGAGCCTCTTTCCCAGGAACCAGGATGAAGACCAGACCAGTTCATTATACGATGCTGATAAAGCTGGATTCCCTGGGCAGCATGGCTTAGTCCCAAATGGGCTTTTAATGACTTCCTCCTGAACTGGATTTATCCACCAGCCTCTTCCTGGCCAGCTTGCAAGCGTGACAGCAGTAGATGAGCCCAGAATGACTGAGGGGGCAGGGGCCGGGCTGGATGTGCTCAGTTCCCGCTCCAGGCCTATTGGGCAGCTACCCTATTGGGCAGCTACGACCCTCCAGCCCCTCCTGCCCTGGGGGGCTGTAGGGAGACATGGGAGGAGAAAAGAGCCTGGGGCTGGGAGGTGAGGGGAGTGGTGATGTTGGTGACTGTCCTGACACCCTTTTCTTCTGCCTCGTTGGGTCCCGGCCACCATGGGCCTTGCAGTGGGCACTGCTACTACCAGACCGTGGTGACCCCCGTCATCGAGCAGATCCTGCCCGACTCCCCTGGCTCCCGCCTGCCCCACACGGTTACCCTCGTGTCCATCCCAGCCTCGGCTCATGGCAAACGTGGCCTCTCCGTCTCCATCGACCCCCCCCACGGCCCGCAGGGCTGCAGCACGGAGCACTCCCACACCGTCCGTGTCCAGGGGTGAGTCTGGCTGTGGCCATGGGTGCTCTGGGGGCGGGGGAGGGTTGGCAGACTCTAGGGCCAGGTGAGCATTGGGACACAGGTAGACCTGGCTCTGCCAGCCTCGTGTGCCACATCCCTGGTCCAATCATTCCTTGAAAAACCGTGGCAGGTGTTAGATAATATACCTAAAACTTCTTTCATCCATGTGTAACCCAACAAGAAAGGGGAGGAACCAGGTCAAGGATAATTAACGCAGGGAGCCTAGGACTGAGCCTCAGACTGATCCTAGGACCTTCAGCAGAACCACTGAAGACAGCCATGCCCTGAGGCCAAGTTGAAATTGAGAGAACTTAAGCTTCAGTTTTTAAGTCTTCTGGAAGCCCTGACCTGCTCGAGGAAGCCGAGGAAGCCGAGGAAGCCGAGGAAGCCGAGGAAGCCGAGGAAGCCAGCCGCATTAGAGAACTCCTCCTCCATTAGGCTGAGATCCCAGAGTGCTCTCAGCATGTGAATGAATGAGAAACAGACCACACCTTCCATCAGTCCCCAACTCCCAGAACTGAAAGATAAACTGATTGGAGCCTCAGTGGAGGGGGTGGGGGAATCTCTCTTTAGAATTCATAAACTTGGGTTTGCAAACCAAATCCATAGCCCTGGATGGCTTAAAAACCCCCAAGTCGCAACTGTAAAAGTATCGAGTACCTCCCAGCTGGGTGTTCCCAGTCCCCGGTGGAAACAGATGCAGATCCTTTCACTGAATTAACTGAGCTGAGTGTCCCAAGGAAGATGAGCAATTCAGTGAAAGATCAATTCAGTGAAAGACAAGGCACTGTCTCCTATGAATGATCGGAAACAATATAAAATTACATTCAGTATGTTGTAATCAGTAAGAGGTATTTGGGAAAAAATGAGTGAAGAGCAAATTTGGAAAAGAACCAAACGGAGCCCCTAGAAACAAAATAATGGAAACCTCAATGCAGTGGTTTAACGGTGGAGTAGGGCTTTAAACTACTGAAGGGAGAGGCGGGGATACAAAAGGATGAAAGCTATAAGAGAGGTTAGGACCCGTGGAGGACAGAGGTTAGGACACACACAAGCCTTTTGGTATTCCAGGAGAAGCGCAAGATGGTGGGAAGGAGGCAGTATTTGAAGATACAGTGGCTGAGAATGTCTAGAACTAATAGCAGGCACCAATCTACAGACCTCAAGCCCAGTAAATCCCGAACAAAATAAAAAGAAATCCACCCAAGGATCAACCCATCCAGCACCAAAGGTGAAAGAAAAGTCCTTAAAAGTGGCCACAGGGCGCCTGGTTAAGCCTCTGCCTTCGGCTCAGGTCATGATCTCAGGGTCCTGGGATCGAGGCCCGCATCAGGCTCTCTGCTCGACGGGGAGCCTGCTTCCTCCTCTCTCTCTCTCTGCCTACCTTTCTGCCTACTTGTGATCTCACTCTGTTAAATAAATAAATAAAATCTTTAAAAAAAAAAAAAAAAAGTGGCCACAGAGCCTGAGTGGCACAGTCAGTTGAGGGTCCCACTCTTGATTTCCACTCAGGTCATGACCTAGGGTCGTGAGATGGAGCCCACATCAGGCTCCATGCTGAACATGGAGCCTCCCTGGAATTCTCTCTCTCCCTCTCCTGCTGCTCTCAAACACCCTATCTCTCAAAAAAAAAAAAAAAAAAAGTCGCCATAGAAAATGGACAAATCATCTTTGAAGAGGGGCAGCTGATTTCCCAATAGAAACTGTGGAATCCGGAAGTAAGTGAAATGATGTATTCAGTGCCCTGAGCAAAAAATAACCATCAGCCTAAGATTCTATCCTTGATGAAAATACCCTTCAAGAAATGGGGAGGAACGAAAATGGTGTTCAGGTTGACAAGATTCAGGGAACCAAGATTGGCTATGAGCAGGTCGTCCCTAACGAAGATTCTAAAGGATGTAGAAGAGGTGGGAAACGCAAGGAGGAAGGCAGGTAAAGGAGCAGCAGAGGGGCCAACACACTGTGTGACCCTGAGCAGCCCCCTGTTGTCTCTGGGCTTTAGGGTCTTTGTACAGTGAGGAAGGTGGACACCGTGGAGCCTTCTAACATTTCTCCTGGGCTTTGATGGGCTCCTTGAGAAGTAGCTAGTGGGCATGGGAGCCAAGTGCCCACTCCCGTGAGATCGAGCACATGCCTCTTCCGCCAGCTGTCCGGTCCCGGCACCAGAGCGAGGCGCGGCTCAGGAGGAGAGGTGGTGCTGGGGGCAGGATGCATCTGGTCTTGACCTTGCATCTGCCTCCCCCCCTTGAACACCAGCCAGGCCAGCAGCTGCCTCGTCTACACAAGTGGGCAGACAGACTGGTGAGGGAGCTGGGGGAACTCCCAGACCAGCTGGTCTCTCGAAACCAGGCAGGATTTTAGAAACAGCCAACAGCACTCCTCCTGCCTCCCTCTCGCTGGCTGAGCATCCTCGCCAGCCAACATCTGCTTTCCCCCCAATTTCGGCCCAGACCACGCCCCTCAGAGGAGCCACCCCGCCTGCCCAGAGGCTGCTGACCAGATTTACTTGTTTGTTTTCAACAAGCCGCCGCCGCAGACCTCTTCGCTTTTTGTTTTTTTGTCGATATCGGAAGGAAAGTTTAATTCATCTGTGCCCCAGCCCCCTGCCACCTTAGCAAGAGAAGGAGTGGAGGCAGGGATGCTGAGGAATATCCTTGGAAGACTGTGCCTATGAGAAGCCTGTATCGATGAAATAGACTCACTTTCAAGTTTTTATCTTGAAATTTTCAAATATACAGGAAATTTACCAAAATAAGTACATTGCATACCTGCCCACCTTTCACCTATGTTCACCGGTTGTAATATTTAGGGTGTTTCCTTCTCTGTATGTATACGTGTATGTTGGGGTGATTTATATTTATGCCTACACATATGTACACATTACTATTATTTACTAAGTCACTCGAGAATCCGCTCCAGGTGCTGTTGACCCTTCCTCCCCACCAAGTACTGTACACATTCTTCTAAAAACAAGGGCGTTCTCCTCCATAAATACCCATTGTGTCTTACAGCCCAGTTACGACGCTGAAGAAATCTAGGACTGACATGATGCTTCCATCCACTGTACAGTCCACGTTCATGTTGTTCTAGTTTTCTCAACACCACCCTTATGGCCATTTCCCTCCACCCAGGATCCAGCCCCGGGACCATCCATGGCACTGAACCCTCATGTCCCCTTCAGTCTCTCTGTGACAGTCCTCAGCTTTTCGTTGTCCTCCATGACCTGGACATTTACAAAGAGTACGGGCCAACCATTAAGTAGAAGTCCCCTCCATCTGGTTTTGGCTGCTGTGCCCACTTCATCCGATCAGCTTATACATTTTGACCTGATAACAGTATTTACGAGGCTGTGTCCTTCCCATGTCCTCCAGCCAGACCCATGAAGTCAATAAAGCCTGCCCTTTCTTGGGGATGCCGCCTTTGATTACTCAGTTAAAAGTACAGTTGGCTGTCCAGGATTTTTATTTTTCCCTTTGTAACATAATCAATAAGTCATTTGTGAGATAGGAGTCTGTAAATATCCTGCCCCCAACAGCCTTTCCCCAGATGGTCTTAGCATCAGTGGGGGATTCTTAGTTGTCTCACTGATTTAGCAATGGCCACACCGTGGTGCGTTTCCTAAATCTCTTCTTCCTTTCTCACAAATGACTGGCTTTCCAGGGTAAGGAAGAGCTTCTCCCCTACGTAAGAATATACTCTTGATAATGGAGAATTTTTATGAACCTTTTTCTTTTTTTTTTTTTTTTTGAGAGAGCGAGTGCATGTATGCGCACACTCATTCACACATACACACACACACACACATGCGCATGCACGTGCCTGGAGGGGAGGGGGCCAAAGGAGACAGAGAGTCCTGAGCAGGCTCCATGCCCAGCACAGCGCTGATGGGTCGATCACATGACCCTGAGCTCATGGGTGACCTGAGCTGAAACCAAGAGTCTGACACTTACCCGAGTTTTTCTTAAAGTCCCCGATCTCCTTTCTGTTCCACTCCCTACCCCTTCCCCATCTCAGGGCAGAGACAAAGTGAACATCCCTTGGAAAGCTTTCATGATGACAAAATGAAAGTAAGGTAACCAAGGAGTTCAGAAAAGCAAATTTGGCCAGTTGGCCATTCCACAGGTGGGAGCATGGGTGCCCTCCGGCCTCCAGCCTGCAGTGGAGGCTCAGGGTGGGCTGCTAGCCCCTCCCACTGACTCTGGGAGGAGAAGCCTTAGCCTCATCTTGAGGGGCCAGTTTGGGAATCACGAACTGGACGGTTCCAGACCTGTGGGGGACTCATCTTATGGCACTTGTCTGCCCGAATTACACCAGGCAGTTGGAAGGATCGATCTGTCCTCTGTGGTAGAGACCGCACTCTGTCCAGTGGGAGCCCCTGAGCCTCCAGGATTGGAGCAGCAAATGCCACTTGTCTCCACTTTCACACCCACAGCCGACATCCGTAATCAGCGACAGAATTCTTTCCCACCAAACCAAAACTCCAGATCTAGACGGTACCCTCTGTCAGGCATGCCAGAGGGAAATTCATTTGCCTCCTCTTCCTGATCTGATCCCCTCGGCCTGGGGTTCCCATCAGTGCTCCAGGGGACAAGGTAGGCAGAGGTCTGACCACTACTCTCTCCACCCATAGGGTGGACCCAGGCTGCATGAGCCCAGACGTGAAGAATTCCATCCACGTCGGAGACCGGATCCTGGAAATCAATGGCACACCCATCCGGAACGTGCCCCTGGATGAGGTATGAGTCCCAAGCCGGGTGAGCAGGATAGGAGGGCCTTCACGCCCGACTCCGCCCCCACCTCGGACTCACTTGCCTGCACACTCACTCTCCCCAGATTGACTTGCTGATCCAGGAAACCAGCCGCCTGCTTCAGCTAACTCTCGAGCACGACCCCCACGACACACTGGGCCATGGACTGGGGCCTGAGCCCAGCCCCCTGGGCTCCCCAACTCACACTCCCAGCGGGGAGGTGGGCAGCTCTTCCCGGCAGAAGCCTGTCCTGTAAGTCAGCCCCATGCCTTGTAGCCAGATACTTTCACGGACGCTGGGCCTCAGGGAGATGGGGCCTGGTCCCGCTCTCTAGGCTCTCCCAGTCCGGCGGGCGAGCCAGCCTTGCAGAAAACAGGCCGTCAGAGGGTGCAGAGGACTAAGACAGGGGAAGGGTCATAAGAGGTGGGAAAGTAGGGCACAGCTCCCCCCGGCGGGGGTTACAGAGCGCTCCCAGGGTGGACCCACACCCTGGCTTCAAAGAGCAGCGGGCAGGTAGCTCAGGATGATAGAGCACTGAATGTCATTGAGGGGGGTGGGCCCCCTAAAGGGTGTGTGTACGAGGGTACCCGAGCCTGGAGAGGCACAGGGGCCATTGTAAGGACCCAGGCAGGAGGCACCAGGGGCCCCAAACTCTGGAAGGGAGGGGGAGCACAAGGAAGAAACCCAAAGGCAGCCTTGGGTCCTCGCTACGCTCACCACGAGGCCGGCTCAGGACTCTGGGCAGAGATTTGGGGCGGGGATACCTTTTGGGGAAATGACGTTTACTCTAAGAAACGGTGGCAGTGAAGGCCTGTGGGTTCTGCTTACGTGCATTTGCTAGAGCTCTGGCTGCCCCGTGGAGCTGTGCACACGGCAGGGTTATGGCACCCTGGCCAGGCTGGCTGTCTCCACACCCCGGGGCTGGCACCTCAGCGCTGGGAGACAAAGCCCCTTACCTCGGGTCACCAGGCAGAGAAGGCCAAGGGCAGATGGTCCTGCAGAGGCCCCCTGCAGGATAGACTTAGGGCAGGGCCTGGGTACTGGCGTCCGCAGGGGGCGAGAACTCTCCCACCCTGGGGGTGCCGAGCCTACGTGGACTGGCATGGAAGGGAGGGAGCCAGGGATGAGGCCTGGTGCCCCCCCTCCCCCGGGGACACTGAGCACAGCGTGTCTCCCCAGGAGAAGCTACAGCATCGACAGGTCTCCAGGCGCTGGCTCTCTGGGCTCCCCGGCCTCCCAGCGCAAGGACCTGGGACGCTCTGAGTCCCTGCGGGTCGTCTGCCGGCCGCACCGCATCTTCCGGCCATCGGACCTCATCCATGGGGAGGTGCTGGGCAAGGGCTGCTTTGGCCAGGCCATCAAGGTATGGGGTGCACCAGTGCAGGGGTGGGGCCGCAGGTGGGAGCGGGGGACGGCCCTGGTGAGACCCGTCAGTCTTCCTGCCTCCCTCCACTGCCTCCAGGAACCCACAGTGGAAGGGGCACCAGCTTCCAGACTCCCTGACCTATACTGTCGTCCGGCTGGGCTCTCCTGAGCTGGTTAGGGGGAGGGGACCTCTTTCAGGGACACCCAGAACTTTCTGTGGAGGATGTGGTTAAAAGGTGGGAGATGGAATCCAGAAGGCTCCCTCCCCGGGGCCCTGTACCGTCATGGCCCCTACACTGCTTATCCTCTCCCACACTCCCCTAGTAGAGACCTAAACCCTTCCCTAGCTCTGATGCCCCCTGGCTGTGACTGGGCTGGAAGGTTCAGGAGCATGCCATCAGGCCTTATGCCTGGTCCCCATCCCAGAGGAGGGGAGTCCCTGATAGAAGCACCAGTTGACTGGGCAGAGGGAAGAGAGCTGGGCTCTGGCTCAGGCGGTCCTGGACCTGAAACCCCAGCCACCCGCTTTCCCTCCTTCTGGGTGACCTTGAGCACTCTAGGGAAGCCTCCCAAGGTCCCATTGCCTCATCTGTGAGGGAATTGATAAGTCCCACCCCTTGGGGGTTGGGAGCCTCCCCCGCAAATGCCCGTGAAGAGCTTCAAGCCGGATGTGTCTGTCTCCCCCTCAGTTTCTGGGGTGCGACTGGGGCCTCCTGCAAGGTGGGCAGAGAACAGAGCCTCTGTCGGTCCTGAGAATCTGTGCCTCGGTGTCCCCACACAGGTAACGCACCGGGAGACGGGCGAGGTGATGGTGATGAAGGAGCTGATCCGGTTCGACGAAGAGACCCAGAGGACATTCCTCAAGGAGGTCAGCAAGCAGACCTGCCACCCCCTCTTCCCTAGACTTATCCGTTGAGAGGGGTGGCACGGGGTTCCGGGAGCATGGGACGCTCGAGCCAGACACTGGAAGAAGAGAAAGCATCTCGCCAGGAGAGCAAGATGGGCAAGGGCATCACTGGGGGTGGGCATGGCCCACGGGGACCACATGGTGGGCAGCGGGTGTGGCGTGGCCCGGACAGGCGTGGATTCCTCCACCATTGGGACCAGTGGTGGCCTCTGGTGGAGCAGCGGAGGGAGAAAGAGACTGGGGCAGAGCCCCAGGCCTAGCCTGTCTGCACCCCACTAGGTGAAGGTCATGAGATGCCTGGAGCACCCCAATGTGCTCAAGTTCATCGGGGTGCTCTATAAGGACAAGAGGCTCAACTTCATCACCGAGTACATCAAGGGCGGCACCCTCCGGGGCATCATCAAAAGCATGGTGAGTCTGGGCAGAGCCCTGCCCACCACCCTGTCCCTGCCACCAGTGCCGTGGGCCCTGAGTCCCCTTGGCCCCTTCAGTGGGGTTGGCCTCTGGTCTCCAGGGGCCCCACAGCCTGATTCTGAATCAGACGGAGCCACCAACTCCCAACTAAGGTGAGGTCCAGAGAGGCCAGCAGCTTCACTGAGGGAACACACAGGCTGCTTTGGGGTGGCTGTCCTGCGGCCCCCCTGGCCTGGCCCTGCCCCAGCCCAGGGCAGCCGGACCCAGCCTTACCTGCCCCAGGAGCAAGGAACACATCAGGAGAAGCACCTTTGCTAACTCTCCACTGGGGGCCTTTTTGCTATTTACTGTGTTCTGCGAAACTCAGAAATTTCTTTAAGGACTTGGAGAAAAATTGCAGATCCAAATGGAAAACATTTGGGAGGAGCTTGTAGCACGCCTGGTGCTCTTAGATGGCACTCCATCTCGGTAACCCCTGAGACCGAGCGGTCCTGGTCCCCTCCTGCATCCAGGATGCCTCCCTCCCTCAGGCTAGGTTTCCTGCGGGCTCATAACAGGTGCAGCTTCTGAGAAAGGATCCAAGTTTAGTTTGGAAGCTCCCAGCTACATCCTTCCTCACTGCACTCTGGTGTTTTATGTACTCTGATGTCCTCAACTCCCACCCCCAAGTCTCTGGCGGGGGTGGGGTGGGGTGAGAGAAGCAGGCGCTTCCCTGGAGGATCTGACCCAGAGCCCCACCCGCTGGTGCTCTGTAGGCACTCTCGTGGGGCGCGTCTGTCTCTGCCCATACGGGAAAGTAGGTTCAGATTTTCTAAAAACCTGAAAGAATGGGATTGTGTTGAAGATAGAGATTTTTTTTTTTCTAAAGAGCTGCATTGGGAGTTATAGAGGAGTATGCCCCCCGCTCTGTTTGAAATCACGTACTGGAAAATGGTGTTTTTGAGTTAGCCACCCGCTCGCCTTCGATGCGGACAGCTGTGGGTGGGAGAGAGGGGGGGCGTCACTGGGCTCTCCAGGACACTCGCCCCTCAGCTGATCTCTCTCACCCAACCTCTCTGCCGCTGTGGCCCTGCCGGCCCATCCTGGCCCTTCCCTCCCACCCCCTCAGGACAGCCAGTACCCATGGAGTCAGAGGGTCAGCTTTGCCAAGGACATCGCTTCAGGGATGGTGAGTAGGCTTGGGGGTGTGGGCTAGGTGAGCTGACCCCACTTAGAAAAAGATTCTGTCCCACTAACCTAACACTTCACTAGAAAGCCAGAGATGGAAGCTTCCGGAAAGCTCTGAGAGCGAGCAGAGGGGGATCAGCTGGGGGTGGGAGGAGCACCCCTCCCTCGCCCAGTTGGGGGAGCCAGGGTTGGGGTGGGCTCGCTTAGCACAGTGGCGTCCTGACCTCCATGCCCTCTGCCCCCAGGCCTACCTTCACTCCATGAACATCATCCACCGGGACCTCAACTCCCACAACTGCCTGGTCCGAGAGGTGAGCAGCCTGGGCCGTGGGAGGGAGACTGCAGCAGCCCCGCCCCGCACACTCCTAGCCTGATGGGCCCTTGCAGGGATGGGGATCCTGGCTTCCCTCCTCCACTCGTCCTCTGGCCCATGGGGAAGCAGCACCCGGAGGCGGCCAGACCCGACTCGGCTCTTGGCCACGACTGGCTCCAGGTTGTTAGGAGGCTCTGATACGTGGATAAAGGAGAAAGTGGTGGGTGATCTGTGACAGCTCGTGAGTGCGGCCCTTGCCAGAACGGCCCACGGCAGAGCGGCCAGGCCCACAGCCCGCAGCAGTAACAGCTCTGGGTCTGGAGGTGGGCCTGGTCAGGGCCAGCTTCTGGGAGCCTCTGGGGGCACATACTGAAGTCGGGGCGTGAGGGTAGTGGAAGGGCAGCGAGCCCAGGGTCTGAAGGGTAGGGACAGAGGGGAACAGCGGCAGCCAAGGGGAGGTGACCGACCATGCCCAGCTCGAGGGGGCTCCCTCCTTTCCTGGGGCTGCCATCACAGAGAACCAGGCTGGGTGGCTTGGAATGACTGAAATGCACTTACGGGATTCGGGAAGCAAAAAGTCCCAAACCAAGATGTTGGCAAGGTTGGCTTCTTATAGAGGCGCTGAGGGGGCATCTGTCCCGTGCTTCGCTCCTGGCTCTGGAAGCCGCTGGCACTCCTTGGCGTTCCTGGGCCAGCAGCCACATCTTTCCAGCCTCTGCCTGAGTCTTCCCACTGTGTCCTGTTCTTATAAAGACAGCTGGCAGTGGATTTAGGACCCCCCCCCCCAATCTAATGTAACCTCCTTTGAACTAGTAGGGTCTGCGAAAGTCCTGTCTCCAAACACAGGCACTTTGAGGTTCTAAGTGGACATGAATTTAGGGAAGGAGACTCTTTGTCGCACTACACTCAGGTTGAGATCCAGGCCTGGAGGAAGAAGTTTCGCCAAGGCAGGCAGGCGTTTGCCAGATGAACTCACTACAAGAAGTGTTTGAGGCCCACACTCAGGAAGCAGCGTGCTGCTCACTAGAGAGTCGGCGGGTTTGGGGGTGCAGATGGGTGTCTCAGCCCACTGGGAATTTCCAGGAGGCTCTGGGGGCACCTGGCCTCGGAAGGCAACTGGGGAAAGCAGTGAGCCATGAGCACCGAGGGTGGACAAGGCTGGATCCACGGGCAGCGCGTTCACACTGCCCCTGCTGGTGATGAGCGTCACTGCAGGGATGAGCCAGTACGGTGTTCTGGGCCTGGAGAGGGTGACCTGTCACAGCCTCCACCCCGCGGCAGGGACATCCCTTGAGAATCTGCCATCCCCAGAATCTATCTGTGCACAATCCAAAACTTCTGCCTACCATTTGGGGCCTCTGAGAATCCGCTGGTCACCCTGGCTGGTTTCACGGGAGCTGTTTCCCATAGCAGGGTCTGGGGGACTGCGGTGTCATTAGTTCCTGGAGGCTGTTCAGAGTGGAGGCAGGCCCTCAGAAGGATGGGACAAGAACCAGACCTTGAACAAACCCGGCAGACCCTGTGCATGCTGAGCCCCTCCCATGCCTGTTCTCTTTGTGCAGTTTTCTCTAGGCAGTTGTCCGCATTGGTGTCACTCCCAGAGGTGATCCAGAGTCCTTCCCTTCAGAGTGAGCCTGGTCCTAAGCCCCATCTGGCCAGAGCCCTGTCACCTCTGCCTCTGGGCCCACTCCTCAGTGTCCAGGCACCATGGCCAATCCTGGGGCTGGCATGTAGGGTCTGTTAGAGGATCTCCTCCACCCCGACTTGGCATTGGTGCCCCAGGGCTCCCTGCCTTCCCCTGTCCTTTGGTGGGGGGGGCCCCTCCCTGATTTTCCCATCTTGCGAGGTAGACACAGCAGTCACCATCTCTGCTCCGCAGGGTTCCGGGCCTAGAGGGGCTCCTACAAACCTAAAATAGTGGGGCTGACCAGCTGGGTGGCCTAGGGCAACTTTCTTAACCTCTCTGGGCCTGAGTAACAGCATGTGTAAAGTGGGCATGAAAATAACACGCACCTCTGCTGATCGTTGGAGGGAGGAATAAGAGCCAAAGCTGTCCCAGGGCCAAGCAGAGGACCTGCGTGTTAAAGGAGAACCACTCCTTCCGGGCTACCCCGGCGCCCTGATGCAGACACAGTACTCCCAGGCCCCCAGGTGTTCGAGGCGTGTCCTCGGAGTCAACTGCGGATCTGTCCTGCCTCAGCGTGCGGGGGGGGGGGGGGCTGCTGGCGGTGCCAGGAGCCTGTCTCATTGTGGTCCTGCTTCCTCGGCGCCCCAGAACAAGAATGTGGTGGTGGCCGACTTCGGCCTGGCCCGGCTCATGGTGGAAGAGAAGACACAGCCCGAAGACCTGCGAAGCCTCAAGAAGCCAGACCGCAAAAAGAGATACACAGTGGTGGGCAACCCCTACTGGATGGCGCCCGAGATGATCAATGGTGAGTGGTGCAGCCTGCCCATCCCCTCCGCCCGGGCCCAGTCCGGTCTGCGGCCCCCTGATCTCTGGCCTCCGCCTCCTCCCTCTCAGCTCCCTCCCTGGGTCCTGTGACTCATTTCCTGTCCTGCTGTAACAGATCACCACCTGCTTGGCTTAAAAACAAATTACCATCTAGTCCATGGAATGGGAAGTCAGAGTCGGTCACGGGTGTCGGCGGGGCCAGGTTCCCTCTGGGTGCACGAGGGGGGAACGCGCTTCCCTTCTAGCCTCTACAGGCTGCCTCCATTCCTTGGCCCGAGGCCCCTTGCTCCGACAAAGGCTAGGACCCTGGCACCTTTCGTGACTTCTGTGTCCGTTGTCAGGTCTCCTTCATGCCTGCTTCTCTCATAAGGACCTTTGGGTTGTATCGTCCTCTGTCCGTCTCTAGATCCTAAACTTAATCACACCAGCAAGTCCCTTGCAAGGTGACATCTTCACGGGGCCCACGGGAATAGGTGATGGACAGACTGACCTACCCAGGGCCTTTCTCCCACTCCATTTCTTTTTTGTCAGGCCTGTCACCCGGTGACCCACATAATGGCCACACAGTGTGCTCTAAAGTCCCTGCCCAGGCAGGTGCACACACTGGCTCAGTGGGTGGGGCCGGGGCATCTCGGCACCAGCACCACCCGGGGTCAACGTAGCTGCCCACATCCCACCCAGCTGACTTAACCTGCAAAATGGGGCTCACTCCCTATTTTTAAGGGGGGCTGTGAGGATCAGCTGAGTTTTGTAAACTAGTCAGAATCCGACACGTGGGAGCAGCCATATGGGTTGTTTTTAACCTCCCACCTCCCACGGTAGACGGTCTCACTCCCCATGTCACAGCTGAAGAGCCCAAGGCTCAGAGAGTCTGTGCCCATCCCTGGGGCTGCTGTCATCAGATTTCCACCAACTGGTTGGTTTAAAACAACAGAAACGTATTCTTTCATTGTTCTGGAAGCCCCAAAGTCAGAAATCCAGGAGAACCATGCTCCCTCTGGGGGTCTGAGGGAAGAACCCACTCCTTGCTGCTTTTAGCTGCTGGCGGCTTTCTTGGCCTCGTGGCCCCTGCCGTCTCTCCTGGGTCTCCTCCTCCTCATCCCTTCTTAGGACCCTTGTCATGGTGCTTAGAGCCCACCCAGATAATCCAAGATTCTTTCTCTTGAGATCCTTAGTGATCATATTCGCAAAGACCTTTTTTCCAATAAAGCAGTGGTCACACGGGGGGTGTGACATGGATATTCTTTAAGGCCCCCCACATCGTCCACGACTTGCCTAGAGTCACAGTTGGTCAGTGGTCGAGCTGAGCCTGGAACCCCTGCCCAGGGCTCTCATCCTTCTCCCCCAAAGGCTTGCTCATACCTGCTGGGGCCGGGGGGCAAACGGGCAGAGCTAAGCCCTGTCCCATGGACATCACTAGCAGCTGCCTCCTGGCCCCGACCGGGTGGTCCTTGAGCCAGCCTCCTCTACTGACAGCCAATCTCTTCACCCAGGCCGCAGCTACGATGAGAAGGTGGATGTGTTTTCCTTTGGAATCGTCCTGTGTGAGGTAGGTTCCAGCAGTGGGCAGCAGTTGGCATCAGGCTTGTGGCTCCTGTCCACTGCCTGCACTTCCCGGCTGCGGGCTGGAAGTCTGCAGGGGCCCCAGGCCGGGGGGGAGCTTCTGGGAATAGGGCTGCCCATTGCAACCTGCATCCCTGAGGGTTGTGGTCAGGCGGGTGCCAGACCAGGTGTGACCTGCTTCCAGCCCCAGGGAACCCCCCAACACACACCCCACCACCCTGTTGGGTAACTGCTGGGCCTTGTGCTGGACAGATCATTGGGCGGGTGAATGCGGACCCTGACTACCTGCCCCGCACCATGGACTTCGGCCTCAATGTGCGAGGCTTCCTGGACCGTTACTGCCCCCCAAACTGCCCACCGAGCTTCTTCCCCATCACCGTGCGCTGCTGTGATCTGGACCCTGAGAAGAGGTAAGTGCAGTCAGGGCTCTGCCGGGAGCAGCCCAAGGGGTGGGGCCGGTCTCCCCAGGAGCAGAGCCCACCACCCCACCCACCTGTCACCCAGGCCCTCCTTCGGGAAGCTGGAGCAGTGGCTGGAGACCCTCCGCATGCACTTGGCTGGCCACCTGCCGCTGGGCCCACAGCTGGAACAGCTGGACAGGGGCTTCTGGGAAACCTACCGGCGTGGCGAGAGTGGACTACCCGCTCACCCCGAGGTCCCTGACTGAGCCCGGCCCACCCAGCCACCTCCATCCCCACCGCCGCCACCACACTCCTCTGCAGGTCGTGGCTGGGTGTGGAGCTCTCAGCTGGGTGGCAGGCACCCAGACTCCTCCCCGGTGCCAGGCCCTGACTTGCCTTCTCCTCCCCTGCGGGCTGTGGCCCCTGGCCCATCTCCGCCCCTGGCCCCAGAGCTGGCCTGGCTGCACACACACACCATCACCTCGCCCTGCCTTACCTCTGTCTCGGTGGGGCCACCCCCTCTCGCTTCTCCCTGCATGAGCTGGAGGGCCCACGTGAGTCCTGCCCCACCCTGCACCCCGCCGACCCCCCCAGCCGTCCTGTGCACACCCCACCTGTCTGCAGCTCCTCTGAGGCTGGGCTGGGAAACAGCCTCAAACCGGGCCCAGTAACAGCTGGGTACTGGGGGAGGGCATGGAGTGAGGGAGAGGCTGCATTGCTGGGGTGCATCACCCTCCCCCGGGGGGTGTCTCAGTAGGCTGCAGGTATTGATAACTACCCAAACCCCCAAACATAGAGAGGTCTGCCCCTGCAGGATGGAAGTCCCCAGGAGCTCAGCTGCAGGCCTCTCTTGCTTTGGGTCTCTTTTTTCTTGAAGCCACTTTAGTGAGAAGCAGGTACCAGGCCTCAGGGTGAAAGGAGGGTCCACTGGGGGAGAGGGGAGTCGGAGCCCTGGGTCAGAGCTGCTGGGCGGAGCCACAGAGGGACGCTGGGCAGAGCAGACAAGACAGGTGTCCACCAGCATCCCCACCCCCGCGGTTCATCTCAGCACCCCTCCGGGGCTTCTCCCCAGGCCCTCCCCCCCCACACCATGGCCCTCTGTCCTCTGGGTTCTTTCTGTGTAATCTATTTTTTAAGAAGAATTTGTATTATTTTTTCATACGGCTGCAGCAGCTGCTGTCAGGGGGCTTGGGCTTTTATTTTTCTGGCGGGCGGGCGGGGCGGGGGGGCCGTTCTGTCACTTTGTCTCAGTTGAGCATCTAGGAAGTATTAAAACTGTGAAGCCTTCTCAGTGCACTTTGAACCTGGAAAACAATCCAAACAGGCCCATGGGACTAGAGTCCAGGAGACGGGACATGTCCCCTCCGTTCAGGAATCGTGATGTCTAAGGAACAAACACCCAGACTCAGAACAATAAAATAAATTCCATACTCCCCACACAGATTCCCCGTTGCCATGTGTGTCTGGGGGTCCCAAGGAATCAGGAACAAGAGTGGCACTCTGACTAGAAACTCTGTGGGAAGACGAGAGGAGGGCAGGTGGGGACAGGTGGCAGGGCGGGAGTGAGCGGTAGGGGCAGCCCGGCCACTTGAGTGGAAAGTTCTCTAACACTGGGTTTGGAGTGGGGACGACGAGATACTGGGGAATGTATTGCTTTCCTGGAATAATAAATGTTCTCTTCTTTCTAAAACTTCAAGGGACGCAGTCAGGAAAACAAGTCACACTAGCTCTTTCAAATGAAGGGCATCTGATACAGGGGATTGTTCAATAACAGAAGGGTAAAAAATGGGTACTGGCTTAACCCAGAGAGGGTGAACTTCGGGAAGCAGCTACCACGCCCCTGGCAGGGGCATTTAGGAAAAGAGGCGTTTATGTATCTGTCGTTGGCATAGCAAATCACCCCTTAAACTCAGTGGTTTCAAAAAACAGTGACTGCTCATAACTCAGCTGTGTCAAGCACTTGGGGGCAGCCTGAGCGTGTAGGTAGGTCTGGGGTCTCTCCTGAGGTTGTGGTTGCATACTATCTGGGCTGCAGTCCTCTGAGGACGTGACTGGAGCTACAGGGTCACTTGGACCTCCAGGACCCTTGTAATATGGCTTCCTCACATGGCTGCTGCCCAGAGGCCTCAGTGCCTGTCAGGGCCTCTCTGTAGGGCTCCTGGAGCACCCCTGGGGCATCCTCTAGAGTGAGCATCCCAGGAGAGCCAAGCAGAAGCTGCACTGCCTTTTATGACCTAGTCTCAGAAGTCATAGCATCACGTCCACCATATTCCGCTGGTCACCGGGCCAGACCGGATCCAGTGTGGGAGGGGACTATACAAGGCCACAGATAACCAGAAGGGATCACTGGGGGTCATCTTGAAAGCTGGAGCCCTGGGAGACCAGTGCTTGGATTTTTTAAGTTTTGTGGTTTTTTTGTTTTTTTGAGAGGTGCCTGGGTGGCTCAGTTGGTTAAGCATCTGACTTCAGGTCAGTTCATGATCCCAGGTCCTGGGATTCAGCCCTGTGCACCAGGTTCCCTGCTCAGCAGGGAGTCTGTGTCTCCCTCTAACCCTCCCCCCACTCGTGTATATGCTCTTAAATAATGTTTAAAATAGTTTTGTTTTTTTTTTTAAGATTTTATTTATTTACTTGACAGAGAGAAACACAGCCAGAGAGGAGAACACAAGCTGAGGGGGTGAGAGAGGGAGAAGCAGGCTTCCCACCGAGCAGGGAGCCTGATGTGGGACTGGATCCCGGGTCTCCGGGATCATGACCTGAGCTGAAGGCAGTCGCTTAACCAACTGAGCCACCCAGGCACCCCTAAAATAGTTTCTTTTTTGAGAGAGAGAGCACGCACAAGCAGGGAAGAGGCAGAGGGAGAGAGACTCTTAAGCAGGCTCCACACTCAGCATGGAGCTCAGCGTGGGGCTCATGCGGGGCTCAATCTCACCACCTTGAGATCGTGACCTGGGTCAAAATCGGCACTCCGATACTTAGCTGACTGAGCTACCCAGGTGCCTCTTTGATGCATGTTAGGGGGGAGGGAAGGCTGGATTCCAAGCAGTTGATGCTGGAACTTCTAAGAAGGTGGGTGCAAAAATGGCCATTGCTGGGGGCCAAAATCTGCCACCGCTGACTAGTGCAGGAGAGCCCAAGAAGGTCCCTTTCCTTGTTTCGCTTCCAGGTCTCCCCCAGCTGGCCCCTATTAGTAGGTGGATCTTTTTTTTTTTTTTTTTTTTTTTTTTAAAGATTTTATTTATTTGACAGAGAGAAACATAGCCAGAGAGGGAACACAAGCAGGGGGAGTGAGAGAGGGAGAAGGAGGCTTCCTGCCAAGCAGGGAGCCCGATGTGGGACTCGATCCCGGGTCTCCAGGATCATGACCTGAGCTGAAGGCAGTCGCCTAACCAACTGAGCCACCCAGGCGCCCCTTAGTAGGTGGATCTTAACAGCAAGCCAGCACATGTACTTTTCAGTGGTTCAGTAAAAGCATCCCAGGGCATGGAGTGGGTTTGGGGCTGAGACAGAGTAACCAGCACAGTCCACCCCTTTGGCGGCTCGTCACCCGCACACATTTTTCTACCGTCCTGGATTTCCATACGGCTCTAACAACTTCGTGTTTCCCCCCAGCTAGGAGTGAGGATCCTTTGTGCACATTGTTCTCTTCCTAAAAAGGAGGGACAGCAGCCTGCTAGAGTCACTATACCCACCACTCAGATCCCTCTTGAGTGCTGTGTAACTGGAATCATGAGCTCAGCATCCTCATCAATACATTTATGTCAAATAAGGGAAGGGGGGGCAGTTAGTGGATGGACACACAAGCAAAGAAGGAGATAGCCAGAGCTGCTGTGTTCCTCACTTAAAAAACCAGTTCTGATGTCATAACTGATGTTTAAGATTTTATTTACTTATTTGACAGATGGTGAGAGGGAATATAAACAGGGCGAGTGGGAAAAGGAGAAGCAGGCTTCCTGCTGACATGGAGCCTGATACAGGGCTCAATCCCAGGACCCTGAGATCATGACCTGAGCTGAAGGCAGACACTTAACCAACTGAGCCACCCAGGAGCCTCCATTCCTGGTTTAAAGAAAAAAAAATCTCAGCAAATCAAAAATATAAGGGAACATCCTTAAATTGATTAAAGGCTACAGAAAAGCCCAGAGCTAACATAATTCACGGTGAAAGAAGGCGTGCTGCTTTCTTCCTGGGATCCGGTAAAAGGCAAGAAGGTTCATCCAGCCTAAACCAGTCCTACTCACCATTGTTCTGGAAGTTCTGGTCATTGGAGGAAGACAAGGGAGTAGACAGGAAGTAAATGAGTGCAGAGGTGCCTGGCTGGCTCAGTTTGAAAAGCATGTGATTCTTGATCTCAGGGTGACTATGGATCTCAGGGTTGTCAGAGTGGGCCCCACGTTGGGTGTGGAGACTGCTTAAATAAATAAAAAGGGCTGGTTAATTCATTAGAGCATGTGACTCTTAATCTCGGGGGGTTGTAGGTTCGAACCCCACATTGGGCGTAGAGATTACCTAAAAATAAAATCTTCAAAAAAATAAAACTTAAAAAAAAAAAGGATGCTTCACATCACTAGTCACAGGGATCTGCAAATTAAAGCTGTAGTGAGATGCAACTCCCACCTGTCAGAATGGCTGGCACCCTCAGAACTGACAGCACCAAGCGTCGGTGACTACGCGAAGCAACTGGAACGCTCGCATATCGGGAACAAGAAAGCCAAATAATGCCGCTCTGTATTCCCACAAAGGTAAACATACACTTGCTATATACTTCCCATGCTACACTGCAATCCCACTCCTAAATATTTACCCTAGAGAACATCCACACACTCCTGTAAGCACACGGATGTTTCTAAAAGCTCTATTCGTAATTGCCAAAATCTGGTAACAACCCAACTTCCCGTTGACAAGAAAACAAATAGACTGCTGTTGGTACATGCAGTAACAGGGATAAATCTCAAAAGCCATGCGGTGAGTGAAAGAAGCCTGCCTCAAAAGATCACATACAGTATGACTTCCCTTTATACGACTCTCTGGAGAAGACCATAGGGGTGGAAATCAGTAGGGGCCAGGGATGAAGGTGGAGCAAGGGTCTGACTACAAGAGGCAGCAAGAGGAAGTTTTTTTGCAGATGATTGAACTGTTCTGTATCCTCATTGTGGGGGTGATTACATGAATCTAAATGTGTTAAAAACACAGAGCTGGAGGCACCTGGCTGGTTCAGTCGGTAGAGCATGTGATTCTTAATTTTAGGATCGTGAGTTCGAGCCCCACTTTCAGGGTAGGGTTTACTTAAAAAACACACACACACACACACATTGAGCTGTAAGCAGAAAAAGAAGTCAATTTTAATCTATGTAAGGTTTTTAAATAATAGTTTTTAAAAATCTAACCAGAGGGGCGCCTGGTTGGCTCAGTTGGGTGTCTCTGTTGGTTAACTAACCTAAAGAGAATAAATGTGTATACCCACAGGCACCTGGGTGGCACAGTGGGTTGAGTGACAGACTCTTGGTTTTGGCTCAAGTTGTGACCTCTGGGTCGTGAAATCAAGCTCCACAACCAGCTCTGCACCCCAAGACAGGCATCAGGCTCTGCTCCCCCACATCAGGCTCCACGCTGAGCAGAGTCTGCTTCAGGCTTCTCTCTCCCTCTCCCTCTGCCCTCCCTTTCAAATAAATAAATATTTTTTAAAAATGTATATACACCTAAAAACATTGTTTTAAAATACATGAAGTGAGGGGCGCCTGGGTGGCTCAGTTGGTTGAGCGACTGCCTTCGGCTCAGGTCATGACCCAGGAGACCTGGGATCGAGTCCCACATCGGGCTGCCTGCTCGGCAGGAAGCCTGCTTCTCCCTCTCTTACTCCCCCTGCTTGTGTTCCCTCTCTGGCTGTGTTTCTCTCTGTTAAATAAATAAAAATCTTTTTAAAAAATAAAAATAAAATAAAAAATTAAAATAAAATACATGAAGTGAAAACTAGAACTGAAAGGAAAAATCAGGGCGCCTGGGTGGCTCAGTTGCTAGGCATCTGCCTTTGGCTCAGGTCAAGATCTTGGAGACCCGGGATCAAGACCCACATTGGGCTCCCTGCTCAGCAGGAAGCCTGCTTCTCCCTCTCTCACTCCCCCTGCTTGTGTTTCCTCTCTAGCTGTGTTTATCTCTGTCAAATAAATAAATAAAATCTTTAAAAAGAAGAAGAAGAAGAAAAGAAAATGAAAGAAAGGAAAAATTGACATCACGCCTACTTTCCAGCCGTGAAGCAGTAGCTCTGAATGGGTCCTCCCCCTCAGGGGACTGGGACCCCAGCCAGTCTCCTAACTGCAAGCTT
Organism: Spilogale gracilis; assembly: GCA_004023965.1. Classification (NCBI taxonomy): domain Eukaryota; kingdom Metazoa; phylum Chordata; class Mammalia; order Carnivora; family Mephitidae; genus Spilogale; species Spilogale gracilis. The sequence continues at coordinate 48,485 of PITA01014410.1, forward strand.
AAGAGACATCCAGAGCAAGAACCTTCTAGATAAGCAACTCCAGAATTCCAGGCCCTCCGAAACTGTGAGAGAGAAATGTTTATTACTATTATTTTAAGCCTCTAAATTCTAGAGTCGTTTGTTACACAGCAGTAGACAGCTGACAAAGCCATCCTAAATCCCGTCTGGTTCTCTGACCATGACTTGAGCTGAGAATGTAAAGCCCCCAGCACATCTTTTTCTTTCAAAATGGTTTTCCTCAGCCAGTTGTTTCCACACCACATTGGGTTATCTATCTGGATTATCTAATTCACTGGGTAATTAGATCATTCTGCCTCTTGGTGGTCTCTTCACACCAGCAGATACCAGAATCCCATTTAAATTGGCAAGATGCGGGCGCCTGGGTGGCTCAGTGGGTTAAAGTCTCTGCCTTCGCCTCAGGTCCTGACCTCAGGGTCCTGGAATCGAGGGCTCTCTGCTCGGCAGGGAGCCTGCTTCCTCCTCTCTCTCTGCCTGCCTCTCTGCCTACTTGTGATCTGTCAAATAAATATAAATAAATAAATAAATTGGCAAGTTGCTCTGAGTTCAAGGTTGAATAGCTAAACAACTCAATTTCACAGTCCTACCTGTGAAGGTCCATTTCTCTTTCCTTCAGGCTTCCTTCTGACTTCTGACAATGGGAAGCACCCAAGAAACCTTGGAAAATGGACCAAGAGGAGAAAGGACTTCGTTCAGCTTTCCAGGGGTTGTCTGTATTTCTCCAATAGCAGCAACTTGGCTTCTGTCCCCAACCACTGGCAAGACGCACAGTCCAAGCTGCCCATAGCTCTCTCTTTAGTGGTCTGAGCACCAGCTGCAGGACCCCCCACCTCCTCCATAGTCTGGGCGCCATCCAAGGGCATCCTTCCCTTAGGGTTCTTAGCCCTAGTAAATTTTAAGTTTTGGTTTTCCGTTATCCTGACTGGTCCCTAATTGCTATAGTACTTGGTACTATTGAGAGGGGGTTGAAATACTTGCTGGATAATATAATGAATAAAATAATGTGTAACTGAACTTGAAAATCTAGGACTCTCCATTGCTCTCTCACCTTCAGGATGAAGAGCTGAATTACTCACTCAGTAATTCTATCATCTGACACTTACTCCGTCTTCGTTAACCTCTTGATCACTCCAACAAACAAGTCCATCAACCCTCTTCTACTCCCACCTCTTAGGACTGTAAATTTAAATAAGACTCAGACTTTACGACCCTCTGTTTGAATAAGAAATCCAACAGATTTGGAGTTTTATTAAATGTTTGCAGGTAAGGAAAGGAAAAAAATGCCAATGACCCTCTGTCTCTTTTTTTAGACTTTCTCTTTATCTTTGGTTTTCAGCAGCTGGACTCTCTGCTTAGGTGTGAGTTTCGGTGTATTTATCCAACTTGGGCTTCATGACAAAAGTTTTCTTCATCAGTGGATTAATGATTTTCATCAAAGTTGGAAAAGTTGGCTCACTTCCAGGATAGCCAAGTAAGCCCTTAACAAACCTGACATTCGGGTGCCTGGGTGGCTCAGTGAGTTAAGGCCTCTGCCTTCAGCTCAGGTCATGATCTCAGGGTCCTGGGATCAAGGCCTGCATCGGGCTTTCTGCTCGGCAGGGAGCCTGCTTCCTCCTCTCTCTCTGCCTGCCTCTTTGCCTACTTGCGATCTCTCTCCCTCTATCAAATAAATAAAATCTTTAAAAAAAAAAAAGTGACATTCCCATAGATAACTGAAAACTCTAGACAAATATTTGTAAATAGCACGGAGGCACTGCAAGGTGAACACAGACAGGTTCTGAAGAGGAGTTAAAAACTAAGAATATGGGCACCTGGGTGACTCAGTCGTTAAGCATCTGCCTTCAGCTCAGGTCCTGATCCCAGGTTTCTGGGATTGAGCCCTGTGTCAGGTTCCCTGCTCAGTGGGAAGCCCACTTCTCCCTCTCCTCTCTGCTTGTACTCTATCTCTGTCTCTGTCTCTCTCAAATAAATAATCTTAAATAAAAAATGTTAAGAGGAGACTGGTACAATATGTCTCTCATATTTACAGCTTTTAGTCTGAGCATCAGAGAGTAAGTGCTCTCTCCGATCTAAAATTAATCTTTCTGACTTGAAGAACCTGAAGACAATATGTGGGACAAACACGGCTAGTGGAAAGTAAAGGAGCATCATGAGAAGAAGAGATCCAGGGGAGTCCCAGATTCTGGTATAAGTCTGCCCATATCTCTGGCTGATCCCTACACCATGTGTCCAAGGGCAGAGTCAAGGCAAATGAAAGAACTGAACTGATTGGGCACCTGGGTGGCTCCACTGGTTAAGTATCTGCCTTTGGCTTGGGTCACGATCTCGGAGTCCTGGGATCGAGCTCCATCCACGTTGGGCTCTCTCCTCAGCAGGGAGTTGGCTTCTCCTCCCCCTGCCCCTACTCGTGCTCTCTCCCTTGCTCACTCTCTCTAAGTCTTTTTTATTTTATTTTTTAAATATTATGTATTTATTTGAGAGAGAGCATGAGAGGGGGGAGGGTCAGAAGAAGCAACAGACTCCCCACTGAGCAGGAAGCCCAATGCGGGGGCTCAATCCTAGGACTCAAGGATCATGACCGGAGCCAAAGCCAGTCACTTAATCAACTGAGCCACCCAGGCACGCCGAAGTCTTTTTTAAAAAATATTTTATTTATTTGAGGGGCGCCTGGGTGGCTCAGTTGGTTAAGCGACTGCCTTCGGCTCAGGTCATGATCCCAGAAACCTGGGATCGAGCCCCACATCGGGCTGCCTGCTCGGCAGGAAGCCTGCTTCTCCCTCTCTCACTCCCCCTGCTTGTGTTCCCTCTCTGGCTGTGTTTCTCTCTGTCAATAAATAAATAAAATCTTTAAAAAAAATAAAAATAAATTTAAAAAATAAAAAAATATTTATTTGAGAGGGAGAGACAGCATGCAAGTGGGGGAGGGGCAGAGGGAGAAGAAGCAAACTCCTCACTGAGTACAGAGTCCAATGTGGGGCTTGATTCCAGGACCCTGAGATCATGACCTGAACCAAAGTCAGACTAAGCCCCTGTAGACAATCTTTTAAATGGGAAAAAACTCTCTAACTTTCCGATAGTGTAGTATACTATTTCTGTGGTTCACATGCTTATATTAACTTTCATAGGAAATCTGACAAGTTGGTGGCTTCCATTAAGCATTATAAAATAAAGGCATTCTCCTTCTCTCACTCCCCGTTTGTGTTCCCTCTCTAGCTGTGTTTCTCTCTGTCAAATAAATAAATAAAATATTTTTTTACAAAAAATAAATAAAAATAAAAAAATAAAATAAAGGCAAAAGCTAATAGCTTTTCAGAAGCTACTGAATACACAACAATTGTCAGAATCAGAAATACTGTTTAGAGGTGGTTAGTTACATGCACTGAACCATGAAACAAAATTCACGCACTGTGTTGTTTTCCAGATAGCATCTGGTTTTCAGTAATCAGAAATAAGGATTTCCCATAAATAGTATTTAGTGGTTAATTTAAATCAATCGGTCTTCCCCAGCTATGTCACTGTATTATTAAAAGCATTAAGGACCTGGGATTTATGGGGTGCCTGGGGGGCTCAGTCGTTAGGCGCCTGCCTTCAGCTCAGGTCATGATCCTGGAGTCCCAGGATCAAGACCCGCAGCAGGCTCCCTGCTCAGCAGGAAGCCTGCTTCTTCTCCCTCTCTCATTCCCCCTGCTGTGCTCCCTCTCTAGCTGTGTTTCGCTCAATCAAATTAACAAAGGAAATCCTTAAAAAAAAAAAAAAAAAAAAGACCTGGGATTTATGCTGGAATTAGTTCATAAGTCCAAGAACGCACAAGTCTCCTTTTCAGAAGAAGGTTTCATGGCCCCAATTACTTCAAAACGCAACTACATTCAGATAATGACATATCATGCTTTAGCGATTACAGAAGTGTGATTTTTGACACATGGCAATTTTATAAAAGTTAGGCAAATCTAAAATGCTAAAGAGGGGAACAACTGTTCCTCTGTCAAAACTTAGAGCGCTGCAAAATGTAAGTAATGGTTTTCAAAGAACATAATAAGCTATATAATACAGCATTCTAAATCAGAGAGACTTTTTGGAAATACAAATCTAAAGAAGGCAATTCCTTCTCCAAATTACAAAATGTTGCCAAATCCCTACAATACTTTTTTTCAGTCCTTTGTCATGCAGTAAAACTGTTGCAATTGTTGGAATCCTATATCACTCCAACAATCATTTCGACTACAAAAATAACCATTTAAGCACAAAATCAAATCCATTGTCTTCTTGTTGGTTTATCCCAGAGCCAGTTGCTTTATACAAATTAGTATGGTTTTTAAACTTATGTCATTTCCTTCTTTCCGAGGGCATTCCACCTTGTTACCCCCTGAGTTTACAAAGCAGAGCAGTTCTGTCCGTATAAAATGTGTTCCGGGGCCCCTGGGTGGCTCAGTCGTTGAGCGTCTGCCTTCAGCTCAGGTCATGATCCCAGAGTCCAGAGATGGAGTTTCACATCGGGCTCCCTGCTCGGAGGGAAGCCTGCTTCTCCCTCTCTCACTCCCCCTGCTTGTGTTCCCTCTCTAGCTGTGTTCTCTGTCAAATAAACAAATAAAATCTTTCTAAGAAATAAATAAAATAAAATAAAATGTGTTCCGCTTCCTGCCGAGGTTGGCCCCAAGCCACTGATGAAAGGCTTTAAAATTCTACTTTAAGAAGCTCAACCATGCCAATAACAAATTAATTTCTTCAAATATTGGTAAGTAAGTTTTTCAAATATTCTTCCATAAATAGGGGAACCCTCAAAATGTAGATGATCACATATGTAATTTTTTTTTTGAACCAACATAATCTATTCCAATTCAAATATTGTTGGCTTATTTTTCTGTCCTTTCTGTACTGGCTAGCGCTGCCTATGCAATGTTGAACTGAAGTGGCAACAGTATGCTTTCCTGTCCCTAATTTTAAAGGGGTGCTTTCAATAGTTCTCTTTGAAAAGTATATTTATTAAAGTTTTTCAGTAGATACTCTAACAGGATGAAGCAGTTTCCTTCTATTTATTATTTGCTAGGAGTTCAAAGCATGAATAGATTTTGAAAAGTATGGAACATTTCTTGTTTCATTTTTTTTTTTAAGATTTTATTTATTTGGGACGCCTGGGTGGCTCAGTTGGTTGAGCAACTGCCTTCGGCTCAGGTCATGATCCCGGAG